>PVJX010009507.1:0-48925 GCA_004027295.1 Dolichotis patagonum
TTCAATAAATTTTTCTCTCCATTTGTGTTCCTCTATTCTTCTGTCTGTGTCTTCTTGAGAGGTACCCAGCCCTTCTTTTATTAATCTACTTATCTCTTGTTTAATTTGAATTAATATTTCAGTTTTGGTCCCGCTTACGAGGTCTTGAATATATCTCTTTATGTCCGCTAATGCTGTATTTGATGTTGCATTTTTGCTGGCCTCAGTCTCTTTTGTATTTACGTCTCCTGGATCAATGTTATCAGGGTTGGGGGCTGGGAGTGTTTTCTTATTTCTTCCTTTTGTCATGTTTTTGGTTCCCTCCATACAAGTGTACAGTGTAATTCGCAACCCCTTTGCGTGTTGGTTAGGGCTCCCCTAGAGGGTGCAGGCTAGGAGCTTTTGTCCTCTTCAATAGGCTATGAGAGATTACAGTTCACGCACAGGCAGTGTGCGCTGGCTCCTCCCCTCCAGGCCAGTCAACTTTTGCAGGCCTTTACTGGGTCAGTGTGTGCAGGGAATTAATTTGTAGCGACTCACTTGGTCCTGGCCTGGGGCGCAGCCTACTCCAAGCAGATTCCACCAATCCGCTCGACGAGTGGAGCAACCAACTGAAGCCACTTCCTTATGGAGTTAGGGCTGTCCTGCCCAAATCCAACATGTCACCCAGTAGGTTTCCCCTTTCCCGTGGGAAGGTCTTATTCCCATCACTCACCACGTTTTGATGCCGGTCCCAAAAAACTGCTGGGCTCTCCGACCTCCAACTTCAGCGCAGCTATGGTACGAATTCACGGTGACTCTGGGTGGGTCACGTGCAGGGCCGGTCCGGGTGAGCCGCACACAGGGCTCTTCAGCTCCGCGCTCTGGCGGCTTAAGCCAGTCTCGGCGCGGATCGCTTGTTCAGGTCGGGCAGGGATTAAGGTGGCTCCAGGAGGGTGCTGTGCTCGCTAATCTTAGCTTCTCTTATGGTAGCCCCAGGACCTCATATTCGAGTGGTTTTTTGCACTTTAGTTTCTTCGTGGGTTGTGAGAGTCCATCTCTCTCTGTTTGGGTCTCTCCAGGGTGTTTTATTCTGGCATTTGAGCTGTCTCTCTCAGAGAGGGTCCCTCTCCTGCTACCTACCGGTCTGCCATCTTTGGACTTCACCTCTTATTAGATTTTTAATTACTGTTTCAATTTCATTGCTAGTTATTGGATTATTCAGGATTTTTACGTCTTCTTGGTACAGTTTTAGTAATTCACATTTGCCTAGGAACTATTAATTTCTTCTAGATTCTCCAATTTATTGGAGTACATGTTTTCAAAGTAGTTCTTAACAATCTTCTGGCCTTCGGTGATGTTTGTTGTAATTATACTTTTTTAAAATTTCCAATTGCATTGCTTTGAGGCTTTTCTTTTTATTTTTTTTTTGGTTAAGATTGCCCAAAGGTTTATCTATTTTATTTTTTTTTATTCTTTAAAGAATCAGATTTGATTCTTTTTTTTTTGGTATTATAAAAGTCTTGATTTCATTAATTTTTTGCTCTGATCTTTCTAAGTTCCTTCCGCGTATAGCTTTGGATTTAGGTTGTTCTCATTTTTAGGACCTAGAGCTACATTATTAGTTTATTTATTTAGACTCATCTGCTTTTCTGATATGCACATTCAAAGCTATAAAATTCCCTCTAGGACTGATTTTCTTGTGTTTTGTAGGTTCTGGTGTGTTCTAATGGCGTTATTTTTTTTAAGAGAATAAAACAAAACAAAACAAAACAAAACAGAACAAAGCAGAGTAAAACAATGCAAATAACGCAAGATTTCAGAAAAAGACAGCAGGAAATCAATAGAGCCTACCATAATGTCTCTTGTTTTCTTTGAAATAGTTGTCTATACCTTCACACACACTGTTAATACATATCAAAATAGTATAAAAGCAATCAAAACACAAAAATGAGAGCCTTAATGGCTTTCAGTAGGAAATCAATAGTGGCTACTGTAATGTTTCTTGTTTTTTTCAAAATAGCTGCTCATAGCTTCATACATATTGAAATCAAATAATTGAAAACAGACTAAAACCAATCAAAACCAAGAATAAAAGCATCATTGGCTTTTGAATAAAAATGATAGGAAATCATCACTGGCCCCCATGGTGTCTCATTTTTTTCAGTGTAGTTGTTCATAGTATCACATATAATAAAAGCAATTCTTGTAAACCCTGTAAGGTGAAGTTCTAGGCACATATAAGCCTATACATGTACATCTATCCTTTTTGTATTAGAAGGAAAAACAAAGCAATAAATAAGTATAAGAGCCCAAAATAATAGCAATGTAGGCTTTCAAAACAAGGTAGTAGGAAGCTAACTTTCGTTGTTGTGCATAGTTACCATCAAAAGTCTTACTCGAATTCGCAGATAATAGTCATACAAAATTGAGCTAATTCTATTGACGTTATCTGGTTTGTTCCAAGAACTAATAGAATTAAGTAATACACTCATCTTAGTAGTCTTAAGTGTATATATACAAATTTATATCTAATTTTGTTTCTCTTCTTTTTTTTCTCCTTTTCCCTGAGTTGTTTTTTCCTCTTTGAGCAGTTCATTACCCTTTCACAATATTTATTGAAGATTTCATATCTTATTTACTCTTTCAGTTTCTTTCACTAGGGAGACAATACAGTATTTACACATATGAGTTTGATTTATTTCACTTATGAGTATGGTCTTGAGTCACATCCATTTTCTTATAAAAGCCTCAAGTGGTGTTTCTTTATTGCTGAGTAGTATTCCATTGTATAAAAATGCCATATCTTTTTTTATCCATTCCTCAGTTGATGGGCATTTGGGTTGTTTCCAAGAGTTAGCTATTACAAATTGTGCTGCTGTAAACATGGGTGTACATATATCACTGTGGTATGATGTTTTTAGTTCTTCTTGGAATATGCCCAGAAGTAGAATAGCTGGGTCAAATGGGACTTCCAAACCCAGCTTTTTGAGAAACCTCCAGACTGGTTTCCATAGTGGTTGCACCAGTCTGCACTTCCACCAACAGTGCAGAAGAGTTCCTTTTCCCCCATAGCCTCTGCAGCATTTGTTATTGGTGGTTTTCTTGATTCTGGCTATTCTTTCTGATGTGAGATGGAATCTCCGTGTTGTTTTAATTTACATTTCTGTAATGACCAATGATGCTGAACATTTTTTCATGTATTTATTTGCTATTTGTATTTCTTCAGCTGAGAAGTGTGTATTCATGTCAGATGCCCATTTTTGGATTGGGTCTTTAAATTTCATGATCCTGATTTTTTTTTAATTTTATTTTATTTTAAAAGGGAGTTAAATACAACAGAACAGAACAGAATGGGACATAAGAAAGCATAAATTTCAAAGCTAGACAACCAGAGATCTTCACTATCTGTCATATTGTGTCTTGTTTTCTTCCAAATGGTTGTCCTTATCTTTACATATGGAGAGCTCATACTAAATAACATAGCATATCTTTTCACAAGATGTGTAGTTCACTGGCTCCCACTTGCTAGGAAGGGGGGAGGGGGGGATTTGGGATGGGGGACAGGACACATGAGATGTCTGATTCTCAACCCACACGCAGGCAGGATCATAGTCATCCCCCAGAGATGGGAAGAGTTCCTTGTTCTTCTGGCATCCCAATTCAACCGCACGGTGCAGGTCCCGATGCGCCAGGGTCTCTCTCCTTCAGGCTGCCGAAAGTCTGCCACACTCTCAGCTGCCCCCAGAGAGGGGATGAGTTCTTTGTTCTCCCGGCACCCCGAGTCAGCTGCACTGTGCAGGTCCCAATGCGCCAGGGTCTCTCTCCTTCAGGCTGCCAAAAGTCTTCCACACTCTCAGCTGCCCCCAGAGAGTGGGGAAGTTCCTTGTTCTCCCATAACCCCGAGTCAACCGCATGGTGCAGGTCCCGATGCGCCAGGGACTCTCTCCTTATGGCTGCGGAAAGTCTGCCACACTCTCAGCTGCCCCTCAGAGAGGGGAGGAGCTCCTTGTTCTCCCGGCACCCCGAGTCAACAGGATGGTGCAGGTCCTGAGGTGCCAGGGTCTCTCCCCTGCAGGTCCCCTAAAGTCCACCATATTCACCTGCTATTTCTTTCTGATGAATTGACCATTCCATTTCCAAAGTTCTGAAATGGCCAACAGACCACAGAAAGAATTCTCTTTCGGCTCCTGTTTGAAACCAGCAGCTACAGCGATCTGCCGGCCTTGTTTCAGGGCCAGCATGATCCTGATTTTTAAAATTCATTATGTGTTCTAGATAGAAGTCCTTTTTAGGGACAGTTGACTAAAATTTTTTTCCCAATTCGTAGGTTTTCTTTTCATTCTGTTGGAGATTCTTTTGACATATAAAAACTTTTTAATAAGATGAGATTGCAGTTGTTGATTCTGGGAAGTATTTCCTTTGGGTTTGATTTATGTTCATGAATTCTCTGCCTACCCCTGTGTCTTTAAGATTTCTACCTCCTTTGTCTTCCAACAGATTTAGTGTTTCTGTTTTAGTATTTAGATCTTTGATCCATTTTGACTTTTAGTACATAGTGATAGGCATGGGTCTAGTTGTAGTTTTCAGCATGTGGAAAGTCAGTTATTTCAGCATCCCTTTAATAAGCGGCTATCTTTCTTCCAGTGAACTAGTTTGGCCTCTTTGTCAAAGATAAGCTGCCTGAGTGTGATTGTAGTTGTGGTCCTATCTTCTCATCTATTCCATTGATCTTCAGATCTGTTTTTATTCTAGTACCATGCTGATTTTATCACAGGAGCTTTGTAGTATAACTTCAAGTTAGGGATTGTGATGCCTCCTGCCTTGCCTTTGCTGCCTAGAATTGCCTTTGCTATTCTAGGTCTCTTCTGTTTTCAATTGAATTTTACACATGATTTCTCTAGATCTGTGAGGTATGCTGATGGTATTTTGATTGGAATTACATTAAATCTGTATAACAATTTTGGGTGAGGGCCATTTTCATAATGTTTGCTCTTCCTATCCATGAACAAGGAATGTCTTTCTATTTTCTGAGATCCTGTTTGATTTGTAATTTTCAGAGTACAATAATTTTCACTAAATAGATCTTCTACTTCCTTTGTTAGATTGCTTCCTGAGTGTTTCATTTTTTTGGATACTACTGTGAAGGGTGTGGTTTCTCTTATTTCTCTCTCAGAGTTTGTTGTTTGTTTAGAGGAATGCTGTTGATTTTTGAGTGTTAACTTTGTATCCAGCTACATTACTGAATTTGGTTATTACCTCTAGAAGTCTTTCAGTGGAGTTTTGGGGGTCTTCTATGTAGAGTATCATGTCATCTGCAAATAATGATAATTTAACCTCTTCCTTTCCTGTCTTTATTCCTTTTATTTCTCTCTTGTGTATTTGTTCTGGCTAAGATTTCCAGCAGTATATTGAATAGGAGTGGTGACAGTGGGCATCCTTGTCTTGTTCCTGATTTTAGAGTGAAAGCTTTCAGTTTTTGACCATTTAAAATGATGCTACCTGTTGGTTTGTTATAGATGGCTTTTATCAAATAGAAATAGAGACTACCTATTTCAATTTTCTGTAGAGTTCTTATCATGAATGAGTGTTGGACTTTATCAAAAGCTTTTTCTGCATCTATTGAGATGATCATGTGATTATCTTTGGCTCTATTGATATGATGATGTATTATACTTACTGTTTTGCATATGTTGAACCATCCCTACATTCCTGGGATGAACCCCACTTGGTTGTGGTGTATAATCATCTTGATTACTTACTGCATTCTGTTTGCCAGTATTTTACTGAGAACTTTTGCATCTATGTTCATTAGGGAGCTTGCCCTGTAGTTCCCTTTTTTGGTTTGGTCTTTCTCTGGTTTGGGTATTAGAGTAATACTTGCTTCCAGGAATGTGTTAGGTACAATTGCTTCCTTCAGTTTCATTGAAGAGTTTGAGAGTGTTGGCATTAAGTCTTCCTCGAATTTCTTTTAGAATTCCACAGTGAATCCGTCAGGACCTAGGCTTTTCTTTGTTGGTAAGTTCTAATTACATTTTCAATTTCAGTTTCAATTTCACTAACTGAAATTGGGTTATTCAGCAACTTTATATCTTCTTGATTCAGCTTTGGCAATTCATATGTTTCTAGGAATCTCTCCATTTCTTTTGTGTTATTGAACCTGTGAAAGTAAAGGTTTTCAAAGTAGGTATTGATGATCTTTTGTATTTCCACAGGGTCCGTAGTGATTTCACCCTTTTCATTTCTGGTTGCTTGAATTTGAGTTTTTTCTTTTTAAAAATAAGATTGGCTAGGGGCTTATCAATTTTATTTATTTTTTCAAAGAACCAACTCTTTGATTCATTAATTCTTTGTATTGTTTTCTTAGCCTCTCTTACGTTGCTTTCTGCTCTAATCTTTATAATTTCCTCCCTTCTTTTGGCTTTGAGGTTGACTTCCTCTTCTTTTTGTAGATGTTTGAGGTGTAGCATCAGGTTGTTTATTTGTGTTCATTCTGTTTTCCTGATGTGGGATTTCACTGCAGTAAATGTCCCCCTGAGGACTGCTTTCATTGCATCCCACAGGTTCTGGTAAGATGTGTTTGTATTTTCATTTACTTGTAGATATTATTTAATTTCTTCTATGACCCATTGGTTGTTCAGGAGTGTATTATTTAATTTCCATGTGTTTATGGAGTTTTTGCTGTTTCTTTTGCTATTAATTTCCAGTTTTATAGCACTATGATCAGATAATATGCATGGGATATTTTTAATTATTTTGCATTTACCTAAGTTTGTTGTATGTAGTAGAATATGGTCTATTTTAGAGAATTTCCTGTGTGAGCTGAGAAGAATGTATATTCTGATGTTGTTGGATGGAACACTGTACACGTCTATTAAGTTCATTTGTTCACAAATGTGATTCAATTCTGTTATTTCTTTGCTGACTTTCTTTCTAGTTGATATGTCTCTTTGTGTCAAAGAGGTGTTAAGGTCTTCTGTTACAACTGTGTTATAGCTTACTTGATTTTTCACTTCTACTAATACTTGTTTTACGTAGCTGGGTGCTCCCCTATTTGGTCCGTATATATTTGGGATTGTTATTTCTTCCTCTTGAAGTTTTCCCCTAACTAGTATGTAGTGACCTTCTTTATCTCTTCTGATTGTTCTTGAAGTTCACATTGTCTGCAAACAGTATAACTGCTCCTGCTTTTTTTTGGGTTCCTGTTTCATGAAGTATTGTTTTCATCCTTTTACTTTCAGTCTATGAGTTTTCTTTTGCATTAAATGGGTTCCTTGTATACAGCATATGGTTGGATGTTGTTTCTTGACCCATTCTGCCAGTCTGTTTCTTTTAATTGGTGAATTGAGGCCATTTACATTAATAGTTATAACATACATATTGTCTGTGATGTTGGTTCCTTTTCTTTCCTTTCTCTTTGTCTGCCTTGCTTAGTGGCTTTTTTCTGTTGGTGTTCTGGGAGTTGTAGTTGTTTTTATATCCATCTAGAATATCTTTCAGTATTCTTGCAGGGTTGGTTTGGTGGTCATGAAGTTCTTCAGCTGTTCTTTGTCATGGAAGTATCTTATTTCTCCATCAGTTTTGAAGGACAGTTTTTCAGCATACATCAATCTGGGTTGGAAGTTGTTTTCCTTTAAGATTTAAAATACTTCACTCCATGCTCTTGCTGACTTCATTGTTTGTGTTGAGAAGTCTGCTGTGATTCTGATGGGCTTTTCTTTATAGGTAATCTGTTTCTTTTCTTTAACAGCTATTAATATTCTGTGTTTAGGTTGAATTTCTGGGATGTTGATTATTATATGTCTGGGTGTAGATTTATTTTGGTTATGGCTAATTAGGATTCTTATCAGTTTAGCAGTTTCCTTTCCCATGTTTTGGAAATTTTCTGTTATTGTTTCTGTAAATAGTCTTTTTATATCATTTGTGTTGTCACATTTTTTATTTGTACCTATCAATCTTACATTATTTTTCTTTGCATCATCTTGCAACTGTTGAATTGTTATTTCCTGATTCCTTGTTATTTTTAAAAGTTCTTGTTCATTAGCTACAATCTTGTCTTTTAGGTCTATATGTCTATCCTCACATTGACTCGGGGTTTTTGCCAGCTTTCAATGGAATTTTTGATTTCCTGGATATATCCTTGAATCTGTTTCAGGCATTCTGTTGCTTTGTTATATTGTTCATGCAATGTTTCCATCTTTTTGCAATGCTCCTTGATTTTTTTTTTTAACTATGTCTTCTTTAGATATGTTTGTTCATGCAATGTTTCCATCTTTTTGCAGTGCTCCTTGATTTTTTTAACTGTGTCTTCTGTAAATATGTTCAGCATTTTGTTTATTGTGTTTATCATTTCTTCTTTTACCTGGGAGATTATTTCTGATCTGAGTTCCTTTATAGCCTCATGGAGTTGCTTCTTTACTTCAGTTGCCATCATTTCAGAAGTTTCGGGTGTATGGCTTACACATTCTTCTATGTCCATGTCTTCTTAGGTATGTTTGGGATGGGTTTGAGGTTTGAGGTTGCATTTTGCTCATTTTCCTGTATTCCCCAGGTCCCTAGTGGCACTTAAAGGCTCCCCACATGGGAGATGTGCACAGGGTAGACCTTTAGCACTTTCCACGTGGGTCACCAAAGCTCCACGGCTGCTTAAGGTCACCGGACAGGGCCCTAATAGGTTCTGAGTGGCGTCTTAAGGCTGAATGGTATGTGGAATATACTGGGAAGGCTCTCAGCTTACACCATGTAGCATACCAAAGTTCCCCGGTTTCTTGGGGACTCTGGATGTAGCTCTACCATGTTGTGAGCAAAGACCAACTCCTGCACAGCTAGGTCCCTACCTGCACAGCTAGGTTGCTGTGGTGGGCTTCAGCTAATACGCAGCTGCTTGGCTACCTTGAGTTTGCTGGGCAGTGCCCACCCAGGACCTGAGTGATGACTTAGCAATCCTGATCCTGCACTGTTTGGGGAAGCTGGGTGGATTCCAACCTGGCAGGTTCCAAGCAGAGTCCTGTGGCTGTACAGCTAGGTAGGGATCACTGTGGCTGGCTTCACCTCATGGGCGGCGGCTCCTGGCTACTTGGAGGTCGCTGGTGGGGCCCAGCCAGGAGCCAAGCGATGACCTAGAGGTCCTCACTATTTGGGAACTCTGGGTGGGGGCCTACCAGGTTCCAAGCAGAATCCTGTGGTTGCAAGGTTAGGTAGGGATTGCTGTGGCTGGCTTCAGCTCACACTTGGCGGCTCCAGGCTACCTGGAAGTCACTGGGTAGGACCCAGCCAGGACCCCAGTGATGAACTAGAGGTCCTGCACTGTTTGGGGACACTGGGTGGGGACCTACCAGGTTCCAAGCAAAGTCCTGTGGCTGCACATCTAGTTAGGGATCATTGTGGCGGACTTCAGCTCACAAATGACACTGGCATGCATGAATCTTGATTTGTTCTCGATTTGATATCAAATGATTTGATATCTTGATTTGACATCAAATCTTGATTTAATATTGTTTGAATCTTGATTTGTTCTGGACCCACTTATAGAAATTGCTTAATTTCCATGTGTTTGCATAGTTTTTGTGGTTTCTTTTGCTATTAATTTTTAGTTTCGCTATGTTATGATCTGATAATACACATAGAATTGTTTTGATTCTTTTGCATTTACTTATGCATGCTTTGTGGGATAATGTGTGGTGTGTTTTGGAGAAAGTTGAGAAGATTGCTGCTGAGAAGATTGTATATTCTGTTGTTTTTGGAAGGAATACTGTAGTAATCTATTAAGTATTTGTTTGAAGATGAATTCCACTTTGGACCTTTTTTTGTTTATTTGTTCACCTTATCTATTTGTGACAGTGGGGCATTAAGTTACCCACTGTAATTATGTTGATGTTTATTTGATCTTTTATGTCCAGCAGTATTTTATGAAGTTGGATGTGCTGCTGTTCATTGTTTATATGCTTATTATGCTTGTTATCTCTTTCTGTTGCATTATTTCCTTAACTAATATATAGTGACCTTTTTTTTTGGCCTTTTCTGATCACTTTTGACTTGAAGTCCACTATGTCTGAAAATACAATAGCTATTTCTTTCCTTTTTTTTTTTTCTTTTTTGGTACTGGGGATTGAACTCACGACTGCGTGCTTACAAGGCAGGCGCTTATGCTGCTGAGCTAAATCCCCAGCCCTGCAAAAGCTATTTCTGCTTGTGTGTTTTTTTTTTTTTTTTCCGTTTTAAAAGAGGATAAAACAGAGGAAACTAAAACAGGATAAAACCAATCCAAATAAACTAGTATAAGTGATACAGGACTTCAAAACCTTACAAAGTCAGCAATAGTTACCATAATGCCTCTTGTTGTCTTCAAAATATGTTGGACATAGTAAAAATCAAACAGAACAGAATAGAGCAGAAACAATAAAAACGAAACAATGAATGCAATAAAGGACTAAAGAATAAGCTAATAGTAAATTCAAAATGGCTACCATAATATGTCTTGCTATCTTTTATTTTTTTTATTTTTATTTTAGCTGCTTATGCCATCAGATTTAATATAATCAAACAAAACAAAAGAGAATAAAACCCAACCCAAGAAAACAGTGAAAGTGATGTGATTTCCAGGCGGGGACCACGTTCTTGTGAGGCCTGATTCTCTCCCCACACAGTCCTTGAATGTTGCTGACTCATGAGAGAGGCTTGGGTGTGGCTGTCCCCACTCTGGCAGCTGACAGCACATGGTGCTGGTTTTGAGGTGGGGACCACCTCCTTGTGAGGCCTAGTTCTCACACACACACACACACACACACACACACACACACACACACACACACACACACACACCCACAGTCTCTGAATCTATTTCTGCTTGTTTTCAGGTCTCATTGCATGGAATATTGTTTTCCGTCCTTTGAGTTTTAGGCTGAATTTTTTTTGTTTTGTTTTGTTTTGGATTAAATATATTTCTTATATGTGACATGCTGTTAGGTTTTGTTTTCTGATCAATTTGACCAATCTGTGTCTTTTGATTGGGGAGTTAAGACCATTCACATTGAGAATTAATACTGAAAAGAGCTGAGTTATTCCTGTCATTGCATTATTTTCCTGTTGCTGATATTTTCCCCTTCTGCTTAACTGTTCACTGTCCCTGGTGTGTTTGTGCTATTAGACTTTTAGTATTGTTGGCTTCATTATCTCTTTCTAGAATATCCTTGAAAATTTTTAGGAGTGCTGGTCATGAATTTCTTAATGTGCTTTTTGTGATGAGAAGGCCTTATTTCTCTTAACAGTTTTAAATCATAATTTTGCAGGATGTTTCAGTCCTGGTTGTTTTCTTTTAGGCTTTGAAGCACTTTATGCTAAGCTCTTTTGGCCTTTAACATTTGTGTTGCAAAATCTATTATAATTGTAATAGTTTTACCTTTATAAGTGATTTGTTGCTTATCTCCAAAGAGCTTTTAAATTTGTGTCCTAGTGTTGGACCTCAGATTTTGACTATGGTGTGTGATGGAAAAGTTTTCTGGATGTGTCTATTTCAGGATTCTGTCTCCCTTGCTTACCACTGTGTTGGTTCTTTTCCCATATTTGGAAAGTTTTCTGCAAATAGGGTTTTTTTTTTTTTTTTTTTGGTCAAGGTACTTAGGAAGACTGTCTCAAAAATAAAGAACTCAGGTTGTAGCTTAGTGTGAAGACCTAGGTTCACTCCCCAGTACTGGGGGAAAAAAGTCTGACCTCCTACTACCACATAGAATGTATAAAAGTGTTTTAATATAAGGAAATTTATTGGTATTCTTTTGTGTAGAGGAAGAAGATAATACAGTATAATTTGATTTAACTTACGAGTAGTTTCTAGTTAAATTATCTTAAAAATGGCAAGGAATATTTTTATTGCAGAATAGGAAAAATGCTTAATTATTAGCTAACACCATTTTTGAATGGGAAATACCTTTTAAAATCAGTCACTTTTAATATTTAATTTAGCCATAATTCATTGTTATTACTCACTGTGTCTGGGGATGGTGTTGGTTCATGAATTGTTTGTTACTGGTCTGTCAAGAGATAAATACAGAAATTGAGAGAAGTATTTAAAAATTTTCTATGAGTTTGACAGGGTAATTTTTTTTAGAACTTGAAAACAAACATGTAGGTATTTTGGAGTTATAATACTTTTTAAATTTTATTTTATCTTTTTGGTACTGGGGATCGAACTCATGACCTTGAGCTTGCCAGGCAGGTGCTCATGCCCCTGAGCTAAACCCCTTTATAATACCTTTTAAATTTCATTTTTCTACTTGTTTTTACTACTTTTAAAAATTAGTTATTACTAATTTATATAAGTATTCTAATAAAGTTTTAGTTTGAATGAATTGAAAATAAGAAAAACTGGTCTTTTACCACAGTTTGAGAAGCATTACTCTAAAATATGCACTGATGCAGGAATAAATATTTGAAAGAGCAAATGTATCACTTTTCATGGATGATATAATAGTGTTATATACTGAGAAGCACCAGAAGTCTTCTAGAAAATGCTGTAAGTAATAAACTTCGGTAAATTGATTACAAGTTTGGCAATTTGTTTTTCAGTTTTATTATACTCAAACTAAAATTTTTTATCAGGTAGAAACAAATCTATTGATTTAATGATAAGAACTGATTTAAAATCTAGTGGAAATATCAGTGCTTTGTCAGCACTTGAAGAAATGGGTACAACAGAAAGGTCTGAAATGTTTATACTGTAAGAATTTAGGACAGCTTTACTCTGTTGACACTTTGAGAATGTCATTAAATAGAACAATGTATGCCATATGAGTGGACTTTGTAATGTAAATGTTTATATGTATATTGTTTCATTTAATGACTTTAAAATTTTCCTTTAAATAAAATAATTTTCCTTTAAAATTATTGTTTTAGAAAACAGAATCTTGGCAATGCCGTCCTCAACAAATAGACTCTTACCAAACCTCGGATGCTTCTCAGATGGAGATTAATGTGAAACTGAAAGGAAATGAAGTGACAGACTTTTCCTCTCTGGAGGAAGATGTACTGATCCAATCAGATGATCAAGTAAAGGAACGAAGCAGAAATCTTTTATGTTCTCCGTTGCTAGGTAATATCTTTGCATTTTAAATTGAGAAGTAATACCTCACATTGTTGTTAAACAATGTTGTAAAACAATTTGGGGAACTGCTAAGTCCTGTACTTAACTAAATTCTTTTTTTGGTACTGGGGATCGAACTAAGGACTCCCTGCTTGCTAGAAGGCACTTATGCCGCTGAGCTAAATCCCCATTGACTAAACTTTTTTTGAGTTGAACTTTGTAGAGCCATACTAAAGAAAATTAGCCTATTTCTAGTTTTCTGCTCTGGCCATGGGGTCTAGTTATGTTAAACGCATAGTTACCCCTCATTTTTTTCACACCCCTACTACTCATGAAAAGCAGAAAGATGATAACTTCCTCTTTAGCGAGTATACCCCACTAGTCCTGAGTTGACAGAGTTGTTTTTGGGTAAGCCATAAATTATTCTTCAACTTGTTTGTTCAGCAGTAGAGACTCCATATTCCCTAAAAAGCAAATAACAGATGTTCATGCTTACTTCATTTTATTCTTAGAATTCATTAAAACTACTGATATCCTCAGGTTTGAGACCAAAAAATTGAGATAGAGAGGTTAAGTGGTTTATTTGAAGTAGTTCTGATTGGTTTCGTTTGCTTACAGAATGATTTATTAGGTCTTTATAAAAGATAAACTTTAAATATTTTTCATGTTATCAAGATACTGAACCATGAAAATGGTTTTAAAGAATTTTGTAGAGAAGCGTGAATAGGACTTGTCTTACTTTTTTTGTTGTTGCTGAGAGAAAATACCCAACACCCAGAGTTAAAGGAGGAAAAATTTATTTAGCTTACAGTTCATAGAGATATCTTTTCATAATTGGTGGGGTCCCATACGGGGTAGCGTGGCAGATAACATCGCAGAGGAGAAACAGTTCATGGCAAAGCAAATAAAAGACAGCAAATTAGGGAAGCAGCAAGCAGTAAGTAGCAATCCTCTTTGTGTCCCTTATATTTTATCTAGGCTATATGCCTTAGGGTGAGTAGCACTCACATCCAGAGAATGCCTTCCCATTATCCACTCCCAGAACTACACCAAACCAGTCAGTGGACTAATTTAGTAATTAGTCCACTTGATCCCAAAATCACACACTTAATTTCAGCATCACACACTCCAGATTCGGCCACCTCCAAGAAGCCCTACCTGTGACCACATGCAGCTTTGAGGAGAATATCTAGACACAAGCCATAACAGAATTTAACTCGCCGGTTCTTTTCAAACATAACGTGATTCCAAATCAAGGTATTGTATGATGTGACTCAGTACAGTCAAATTTAGGACCACACAGGAAGAAAAATATTAATGAAATTAGATTACTTTTATGGGAAAAGATGGCTATGATAATAGATGAATGAGAAAACTTTGACAGACTTAGAATACTAAGAGGATATAGGTATGTATATATATGTTACATATCTAAAACTTTTCTAAAGGAGGATGTATAAAAACACCACTGCAAAGTGAGTTTATATCTTGAAGAATATTAGAGTAAATTATGTAATAGAAAGATTTTAGCACTGGCTAAGAGATAATACTATGTAACTTCTAAAACAGATAATATAGAATGCTTAAAATTACTAGATGTCTGGATCTGATGGGTAAGGAAATTCTGTTGGTGTTTTTGTCCATAAATAACGTCATTGTGGTATTTAGGCTCTCAGCAGTGGCAAATGTCATTGATGATGATTTGTGCCAGAATGGTTAGATAAAAGAGATGTCCAGGCTGTCAGCACCTATCCTAATGTGAAGTGACAAGTAGAAGTTGAAAGCTGAAAGAAAAAGACATTGTCAGTAAGACATTTGCAACCTTCCCAACACTCAGAAACATGCTTATGCTGTGCATTTTAGAATTATTAAGTATAATTTTGGCCTGTACCTTTAGCAAATATATTTTTTCCATTCACCTTAACTCTCCAGCACTATTCTGAAATATTCTTAAATATTTTATAACAAGGAGATGTTGAAAGGCAATTTATAGCTTACTTATTACTTAATATTTCTTAGTTATGCTTAAGTAGTTATTTAAGATAATAAACCTGGTTAGGGATAGCTCAATTTTTTTATTTTATGTTTTTTTTTTTGGAATAGATTGTCTCTATGTACAGTGGTACCTTGGTTCACAAACTTAGTTCTTTCCATAATTTTAGTTACAAACTGAATTGTAAAAGAACCAATGCAGTGGTTAGGTTCACTGCTGACTTTATGGGGAAATTTGATTCGGTTCTCATCTAAATTAGTTTGCGAAATCAGTCAGTTAAACTTGAGAAAATTATTCTTAAGTGATTAGTAGATGATTCTGTTTGAGTTCCTACTAAGTAGCAGATATTCTGTTTGGCACTGAAGATATGGCTGTGGGTAAAGCAGTCATAGAGTTAACAGTTTTAATGGGAAGCAGGCAGACTAAAGATTAAAACAAGAGTGTGAGGAATTATGATGGGGAAAGTACAGAAGGTGTGAGAGCAGTGGAAGTGAGACAGCGTACCATATGAAGAACAAGGACTCTGTGAACCTTTGGTTTACAGTAATTTCAAGGAGAATGGTGATCAGAGGGTGTAGTCTTCACTTTGTACACACTATTGTAGGCATTCCAAAAGTGAGAAGGTGTACTATAGCAGACAATATTACATTCATATTGGAAAAGCAACTTGGTAAAATATCACTCATTAAGTTAAGCTAATTTTAAGTAGAATGTAGCTGGTTTTGAAATAATGTTTGTTTTCATTAATATTTAAGTTTTTGTTTCGTAGTTTGTACAGATGGTGTAAAGAATAAGTACAAGCATACTACCACTGAGCGGTATATTTATGGACATTATAAGCTGCAAGAAATCACAAGAATTTTTTTCTTTAAAGCAGTAGTTCTTAAACTTTTTAGGTAACAGGCATCCTTTTCACATTATTGATAACATAAAATTATAATTCCAAAGAGTTTTTGTTTATGTGGGTTATTGATATTTCCGTATTCGAACTTAAAACCAAGAAATTAAAAAATTAATTCACTTAAAAACAACCAGTCCTTTTCCTATTAGTCTGAAGTACATAGGTTCTAGAAGAATAAGTTTTCTGAAAGAAAAATATGTAGAAGTGCCCTTGTTTTACTTAATAATAATTCTTTTTTTAAAATTTTATTTTAAAGAGAATAAAACAAAAGAGGGCAGTACAGAGCAGATCAGAACAGGACAACATAGGCAACACAGTACTTTAAGACAACTGGACATTAACAGTAGCTATCACAATATCTCTTTCTCTGCTATAGTTGAGCATCGTTTCAAATATAATAATATCAAAAATAACAAATTAGTATAAAACCATTCAAAGAGTGAAAGAATTACAAGGCTTTCTGAACCGAATAACAGAAAATGATCAATGGGTACTACAATACCTCATTTTTTATAGAAAAATTTTGTTTAAACTATCACACATATTCAAATCCCAATAAGAAACAATGTGATAGACAGAACCAATGGTAGTAGAAGAATAGAAACATGGTAGGACTTCTAAGAAGGACGATATTAAATCAGCAATAGCTGTCATAATGTTTTGTTTTCTTCAAAACAGCTGTTCATATCATAACGCATGATATAGTCAAACAAAACAGAATAAAACCATTCCAACTGATGATTGAAAACATTGAAAGGCTTCAAAGCTATGAGATGGGGACTCATAATAATAATTCTAATATGTGACTTAGAGCATAACAGAATTCTCACCTGCTTCTGTCTTCAGTCTGTTGATGTATGAAACTTGATGTAGCCTCTGTTCCTGAATGCCACTGTTCCCTTTTAAGAGATTGAGAGCAAATAAAGTAAATGAAATTTTAATATTATTTTGAATACAGTTTTTACTGTAGGTACTTGCTAAGAATATCCTAGGGTCCAGGAACCTGTGGATTACTCTTTGATATAAAGTATGCTGGTATTTATGTTACTTTAGATTGAAAAAACATTCATAACAGTTAAAGATTTAAATAGTTTAGCAGATGCTAAAAAGTTAGAATGCTTTTTAAAACTCACTCTGGTATTTAAACTATTTGAATGTAGACACATTACTTAATGCTTCTTAGCTTTTGTAATCATATTTCTTCATCTATAAGGTAGGTGTAGTAGTATTAGTCCTTCAAGGTTGTCTTTGATGAAATGAAATGAAATATCGCTTGTTAAGTATCTGGACCTTGTCAGGCTAGCTGCTATTGTTATGGTATTACTATAATGATTATAGAAACAGCCAGATGATAGCATATTTATGTGAAGTATTGACATGAGTAAGAAACAATCCATTTTTGGATTGCTCAGCATTTTTATATTTGAAACATTACAGTCATACAGGATAGCTTTGCTTCTCCTGATTTGCCTTTGCTGACGTGTTTGACACAAGACCAAGAATTTGGGACTGATTCCTTATTTCACCAAAGTGAACTTGATTTTGCACCTCTGAGGTAGGATGATTTATTTGCTTCTAGACTTTCTGTTCTTTATTGTTACATGTTGTTGTTTCTTGATGTGAAGGTAGGGCTTTGGAATAGAGGTTAGATATCCTTAACATGACCTCTGAAAGTAACAAGGCCCTAAATGATGCCTACTAATTTGGTACAGTAATGTATATGTATAGCTGTGTTAGGTGACCATAATTTATTTAAAAATGATTTTTGATATATTGTAGCATTTCAGGCATATTTAACTATGAGGCACACAAAATTTTCCTTTTCTGGGGGGGGGGATACCTGGAATTAAACTCAGGACTTCACGCTTGATAGGCAGGCAATGTGCCACCGAGCTCTGTCCCAGCCCAAGATTTTATTATAAATCTCTCCATGTGCTGCAGTCTTCCCTTTCTTCCCTCTCACTCTCCTTCTGCAAAACAAAGAAACACCCTGCTTATTTTTATATTACTTACTTGTTCTGCACACTCATTTTGGTCAGCTATTGAATCAAGTCTAGTGCTCTCTGTAATAAATGTAAATATAAAGCAGTAAGATGTTTATAACAGAAATTCCAAGTTGATGTCTTTTAGAATAATCATCAGAGAAAATTGAAATTCTTCAAAACATATTTGAAATTATCTAAGAATGTAAGTTTTCATTTAGAACTGAAGCAATAATCTACCTTAAATTAGAAATAGATGCTTATAAAATAAAAAACACCCCTGCCTTTATGCTTTTTTATTATATTATAATCACTGTACAGTTAGATTGTCTGCCAGTGATTAAGTTACTATGTATGTAATGCAAATGCTGTTGTACTTTTGGGGGTTACCACTTCTTGAGTGGTTTTTATAAGCATAATAAATGACCAGTGAATGATAAATGTGAGTTAAATGACTACTAAATCATAGTAGGTGATAAACCAAACATTTACAATAGTAAAGCTTGAAAGACTATTTTGAATTTCTTGTTTAAAGACTTTTATGGGTATATGAAAATCAGATTTTGTCTGTTTTTTAGGAGAAGTCTGAGATACTATCAGTGTCTACAGATGCTGGTGATTGAGTTGGTTTACCTGGTTACAAAAAATTTGCTTTGATCAGTCATTAACCACCTTAAAAGAACTTGAAATTAGAACTTATTTTTTAAACACAATTTCAAATAGATTTGATTTCAGTGAAATACCAGTTTTATGTTAACACTTAAATGTTTTTCAGGGTTTATTTATGTATGATTGTATATTTTCAGAGAAATTCCTGATAAGTCTGAAGACGCTGAATGGTTTTCTCGACCATCAGAAGTTACTGAAGCTTTATTCCAGGCTACCCTAGAAGTACCTTCAGACTTTGTTAACCTTAGTGTATCCCAGCACTCTATTACAGGTAACACAACTGCTGGGGCTCTCTACTCTTTTTATCTTCTGAACAAGAGAATAATGAAGACAGTACTTTATCTGATATTGTCAATAAATTGAAAACTCCCAAAGACTATGATAATTATGATATTCTTTATTCATATATGTTTTGAAAGACATGTAAAAAAATACAGCAGCCAGAAAGCATTTTGGTTGAAAAAGATCAAGTTTCAGTTTCAGCTTTACCTGATATTAGTGATAAAAATGGAGTTACTAAAAGAAGTGACAGTTTTGTTGCTTGTTCAGATTTGCAGTGTTGGAAATCTTTACAGCGAGCAGTAGCATGTCTAACTAGTAAGGACTTGGTTTCTGTTCCACATGATGGTGCTGCTCATAATATCATATTCTTTCTTGCAGTATTTGTTGGAAAGAAGAGGAAAGACAGTTCTCTTGATCTCTAATAGTCATTATTTTAAGAGTGATTATTTAAGGGCACAATCTGAGAATGAGTTGAAACAAAACACAAATTCTTTGGAGGGTTATAAAAGAAATGGAGGTCTGCAGAAAGAATTATGTCAATGTTTTAAACAGAAGGAGACTAAAAGTAATTCGATATCTTCAGAGGTGTACCCCAGAATTTCAGAGATAAAATGTATTAGGAACTTTATAGTCTGTAAAAGTTTCAGAAGCACATATGCTCTCCAGGGGACATGGTATATCTCAGATGGAGTTTTCTGGTGGTTCTTTTGAAACATCTAAATCCAACTTGAATGAGACATCAAAACACCTGTGTTTTCAAGAGGAAAGAAACCAGAAAGCAACTTCTGTTTTTGTTTGTTGAGACAAATGTTGATGCTACTGAAAATGTAGACTTTGAGGCAGTTATTGCCTCTATTGCCTCTAAGAAGGAGTACAGTACATACTGACATCAGTAAATCTTTAAAAGATGAAAGCCATCAGAGACAGCCAAAAAATCCAGATCTTTCTCCATTAAATTATTATAATGATGAAAGCTTGCTCTTTGATCAGCTTAAGCTTCCAAACTGTCAACTACTGAGGTGTTTGAACCAGCAGCTTCAGAACCATTGTTACATAAGGAAGATGATGACGCTAGCTTCTTATATTGGTATCCAAATTTAAAATCACCCCCTATACACCTTAGAAAATGCTCATTAAGCCACTTTCTGTTATTCCAGAGCTTAAGTCATCTGCTTCTGTAAGTGAAAAATCTTACAATCAGGTTTTGGTCTTGGCAAAACACAACTTTATTTCAGTGTGACTTAGGCAATAAACCATTCCTTCCTGTTGGGAAGATAAAGTCTGTTTCTACTCTTGACTTTGCAGAGAAGGTAGACTCTTGAAGTATTATTTACTCAATGAAAATATCAGCTTCAGATTCTTTGGTTTCACAAAATATTAAAGCAGCAAATCTTTGAAGAAGTTGCAGATTTCTCAGCTGTAATTTTTGTAAAGATGTAAACTCTAGTGATGCCCTGCAAGGCCCATCTAAAGCTGTAGGAAGCAGCTTTTCAGCAAACTTTGTGGCACGTGGTACAAAGTCAGAACATACTTACTGCTGACTGATGATGCATCATTAATTACAGTTGGCCAAGATACCTTGCTGAAAGCTAACAGAAGCCAAGATGAAATTCTTTGGCCTATGGGAACTGAGTCCAGTTTTACTTTACACACTTATCATGTAAACTGACTCCTGTTTTGTAGAGGACCTGCAGGGGAAGGCTGACTCTGATGTCACTACTCTGTATGATGATACTGAATTCCGTTGCCTAGATGAAAAAGCTGTTGTGTTCAGTGAAAGTGTTGCTGAACTACGAAGAGAGGTGAGATACAAGAAAATAATGGTTGTGGGAAACATGATCTTTTCCAATATTGCTTTAGGAGACAGTATTATTTGTTTCTTAAAAATTTTTATTTTTTATTGGTACAAGTTTGTAGTACATAATGATTACATTCCCCTTGGGGGTTGGTACATGAACATAATATATTGTTTTTATTTTATTTTTTACTATTTCCCAGACATGTGATCAACATGAAGTGACTGATGAGTGTGTTCACCTAGCAACTTCAGAGGATTTGCTTGATTGTGACAGCTCCCAGCACTGGCAACCCACTTTACAACAACCACCTGAAGAGGAGAGCAATTTTAAAAAGCCTGTAAGTTTATCTGTTTGCCATTTCTTATGGGTGGGGAAAGGAATATTTTTTAAAAAGCTAATGAAAGTAAAAGGCCCATTTATATTCCCTAATGCCAACTTTTGACTTAAACCAAATCTTCATCTGATATCTAGGAATATGCTCCATTAGTTGTTAGAAGTTGTCATAAAGGAAATGTTTCATAGACCATAAGATTTAGTGAAGTCTTGTTCTTCAAGACTTAAGACTGTTGGTGTCTTGGCAAGGTCATCTTTTAGCATTCCTGTATCTTTTACATGAAGAATCCGTGTGCAACAGGTTTCTCCTTGGTCTTGGGTAATAACATATAATGAAATACTAATTTAGTACACCTTATTTTGGCCACTTAAATATAAATATTGTATAAGGTTTGAGCCTTACATTTTGTTTTCTTTTGATTTTATCTATTTTCTTTTACACCCTTCACAAGTCTATAGTTTCTTCTCAAGGCTTAAAACTCTTAATGCTGCATGATTGTCATCTTTATTTTAAATCTGAGTTAGGCTCTTACGGTATTTTGCTTGAAGTTTTTGGGAGAATATTGTAAACATCTCAAATTTAACTTGCCATTATCAAAGTAGCTCATATTTCCACCAATATCATATACTTTGTACATTCTTGTAGGAATGTTAGTCATTTCTCTTGTTTTTTAATCATCTTTAGTTCTTTCTTTATTGTTAATTAAAAACAGGAAAATAAATAATCTTGACATGTTCTTCCTGGTTCCTCACATTTTCAATTAATAATGAAGATCTGATTTCTTTAAATACCCTTCCTTTCCTAAACTTTCTTTTGTATTACCTACTATAATAATTCTACATTTTAAAATGGATATAATAAAATTTTATTGGAGTCAAATTTGTAATAGTTTTTTTTGGTCCCAAATTTGATAGCCATGGGCAAAATTTAAAACATGCAACACACATTCTCTGTAACAGTGTTTGTCACACACAGTCACCTACACACACACACACATACACACACACACACACACACACACACATACATATACACACAGACATAAATAAGCTATACTTCAAAATTTTTCTCTTTTAATAATGGGATAATTAAATGTTTAAAACGTCATGCTATGTGTAGGGCAAGGATTTTTATCATTGGTATCAAATTTCATATTGGATAATTCTTTGTCTTAGAGGTTGTCCTGTGTATTTTAGAATGTTTTGAAGATCTCTTGATTTTTACTCAGTGGATACCAACCAACCTCTCTCTCCCTGCTGATGACAATAAAAATGTCTCCTGGCATTGCCAAGTGTTCTTTTCAGGGTACACGATCTTCCATTGAGGACTACTGGTGCAGAGAAACGTGTATGGGCAATAGATACAGAGCATTCATTTCTATACCCTGCTTTGTGAGAATTAAAAAAAAGAGGACAGTTTCTTTTCTTTTTTTAAAAAGGACAGTTTAAACTCCTTCCTGAGACAGAATAGCTGGACTAATCTTTTTATGGAGCTAAAATTGGTATATTATTTTTATATGAGAATATTGTGAATTTGGTGAAAGATGGTGCATATTTATGATTTATGTCACCAATAATGATTTCTAATTTCTGTTCCATGAAAGACTTAGTGGAATCTGATGGAACTTTAGGAACTTTTTTCAGAATTTATATCAATTTATATTCCCCATTACCTTTTTTCTTTTCTTTTTTTTTTTAAAGGTAGTGTCTTACTATGTAGCTTAGGCTGGCCTTGAACTCACTATGTAGCACAGGCTGTCACTGAACTCATGGCAGTCCTCTCAGCCTTCTGAATACTGGGAATACAGCTATGTGCCCCCATGCCCAACCCTCTACTACTTTTGTTTCAAAAGTTCAAGGGATTAAGAGTTTTAGTACTTGTCATTTTTATAGTAATATAATGCTTACATTTTTCTTCTATTTGTGTCTAAAAATATGCTCCATCTTTACCTTTCATTCTTTCTTCCCCACAGCACTTATCCCTAAAAAAATTCTTGCACTTATCAAGAATAAAACTATGGTTCAGATCCTTCAGTATTGTTGATACAAAGAGCAAACTAGGTAACAGAAAATTTCTAGGCCTATTGTAGAATATTGTATAAAGCGGAGTTGACCAAACATGTGTATGAATTTGAGAGGTTGATAATATGATCTCAAGTAACTGTTAGTAACTGTTTAATGTACATTTCTATAATAGTGAGGTTTGATTGTTAGTGGTTGAAGTAGGCAATTTTATAATCTTATTTTCTTGATTTCTTTTCTCTTTTCATAGGTGGGGCATTCTAATCTGGGCATTAATTATTCTTTTTCATCTATATTGCCTGAATTTATTCCTTATGAGCCAACCAGAGAGTCAGAACATAGTTCTTCAAATCTTAGAATGTTGAGGTTCTCTCCTGACACTGTGCCAAAGAATCTCAAACATTTATCAGGTATGTAAAAATAAGAAGTATTAAATGTCCTCCTTACTGCTAGCTTATGGAAAAGTATCTTGCTGTGCCTTCTTAGCAGTTTGGCCAGATTAAAAGATACCTGGATAATTGGTAAAGCATTATATCTGGATACATTTGTGAGGTTGTCCATGGAAGAGATTTGAGTAAATGGGCCTAAGTAAGGGAGATCTCCCTTTACAGATCTCTATGGGTCTATACAGTCTACTGAAACCTGGACAGAAGAATTGGTAGAGGAAATGTAAATTTGTTGTTCTTCGCCCTAGAATTGGGGCACCATTGTTTTTTTTTTTTTCACTTGGCCACCAGCACAACGCGTTCTTTGGCCATATTTTCAGGCCTGTAAACTCAGATTGAATTATACCTTGGTTCTGAGGACTTCAGACTTGGCCATCAGAACAGGTTCCTTGACTGTATTTTCAGACGTTGAACTCAAGATTGAGAGTTATACCGTGGTTCTGAGAACTTCAGACATAGACTAAGCCATATCACTAGTTTCTCTAGAATAACAGTCTTTAAAATCATTATCTCCAACCTCAGCTTTCTTCTCAGAATTACCCATCAGTTCATTTACTGATCACTTTAGAATGAATTCTGAATATTCACTGAGCCACTCCTTAAATCCCACTAACCTATCTCTACCACTTGCCACCTATCTTAGCAGATAAGTTTGCTTTCTACCTCAAAAGGGATCCTAGTTTCTTCTCTACTAGATTATTTGCATCCATTCTTTTTTGTGTGTTTGTTTTATTTTTACTTTTGTTTTTTGAGGTGGCGTTTTACTGTGTGGTTCAGGCTGGCTTTCAACTCCCTATGTAATCCAGGTTATCATAATATGGAAACACTCTGAAAACAAGGAGAGGGGGCCCTTACAGAGTGAGCCTAGTTAATATTACCTAGTTATATATTACCATAATAGAGAACATTCTGGGGAGGGATTCTTGAATTAGCCCTGGGTACCTTAAGGTATAGACAGTTACTTTGACTCAGCACTCATCAGAGTTATGCAGCTGGGCTTGACACTATCAAGGTCAATTGTTTTGTTTTTTTGATATCCGGGAATTGAACTCAGGATCTGCTTGCCAGGCAGGCACTTGGGTGCTTGTGCCACTGAGATATATCCCCTGCCCATGTTAAGGTAATTGAATTCAGCAGAAACAGCGGAACAGAAACTTGGTCAGAGACTTCTAATTGATCATGAAATATCTGTAAGGTTGCTATTTTATAAATGTATCTTTACATTATAATTGTGCCCCAACATTCTCCCATTTCTATTATAGAGGAGAATCTTTTCCCCTCAGTTTCCCCAGGTTTTTCAGTAGCGAGGAGCTGGTAAGAGGCAGTAGCTTGTAAAAGAAGTTGGTGGTGTATAGTTTAACAACTAGGGGGTCCATACCTTGAACTTCAATTTGAAATTCCTAGTGTCCTGAAATTTTATATATTTTTAGAATGCTAATATATATTATCCATAAGAGAAACATTTTAAAACAGGTGTAGACAGTTCAAAGTAAGCAACCCAAGTTAGTATTTTTTAAAATTTTATTTTAAAGGGGGTAAAATTAAATACAACAAAACAAAACAGAACAGAACAGGACATAAGAAAGCATAAATTTCAAAGCTAGACAACCAGAGATCTTTACTATCTGTCATATTGTCTCTTGTTTTTTTTCCAAATGGTTGTCCATATCTTTGCATATGGAGAGCTCATATTAAATAACATAGCTAATCTTTTCACAAGATATGTAGTTAACTGGCTCCCACTTGCTAAGGAGGGGGGCACAGGACAGGGGACAGGGCAACATGATATGTTTGATTCTCAGCCCGCGCGCCGGCAGGCTCATAGTCACCCCTTCAGAGAGGGGAGGAGCTCCTTGTTCTCCCGGCACCCTGAGTCAACCGCATGGTGCAGGTCCTGAGGTGCCAGGGTCTCCCCTGCAGGCCCCCTACAGTCTGCCATACTCACCTGCTATTTCTTTCTGATGAATTGACCATTCCATTTCCAAAGTTCTGAAATGGCCAACAGACCACAGAAAGAATTCTCTTTATGCTCTTGTTTGAAGCCAGCAGCTATAGCAATCTGTTGGCCTTGCTTTAGGACCATCTAAGTTAGTATTTATTAAATAAAAAACAAAGGCAACCTTTCTAGTAATCTCCCAGTGTCCTGGAGTTGCAGCCCAAAGAATGATAGTTAATAATAAAATTAACAGAAGATAGGGAACTAGGAAACAAGCAGGATAACAATACATTGAATCCATAACTAAACAAAACAAAGCAAGGTGCCCTGAAAAATAGTTACCTCAATAAAAAAGGAAAAAGAAGGCAGCTTTATGGGGAACCTTATAGTCCTCTGGGGACATAACCCAGAGTCCTGTAGCAAGCATTAAAATAAAGAAGGAAAAGGAATCAAAACCCAGCCAGAGTAGCAGAACATAAAGGCAATCAGGACAGGTACTCCTGTGTATGTTGTCCAATCAGTCTTCAGTTGTGCATTGATCTGCCAGCTTCTGGAGTGGCAGAAACAAAACAGCTTCATCTTACATCAGTACTTGTTTTTATTGTCAAATAGTAGTCGTGTGCATGTCACATTTGTCTCGTTAACAGTTAGTGGTCATAAACACTTGGCATTTATGTGTGTAATCGGACATTAACAATCAGTCATGTATGAGCTTTCGTTACGTGTGTTTTCCTTTTTTTTTCATATATATCCAGGAGTAGAATTACTGGCTCATGCATCTTTATTGACTGACTTGAGGAACTAGTACATTGTTTTCAAAGCATGTGCAGGATACTGTATTCCAGCCAGCATTATGAGTATTCCAGTTTCTCCGTGTCCTTTGCAACACTTATTTCCTATCCTTGTGATTATAGACATACTTTTGGCTAAGATATATTTTCTTGTGGTTTTGGTTTATATTTCCCTAGTGGCCAATGATGTTGAGCATCTTTTCTTGTGTTTATTGGCCATTTGTGTTTTAGAGAAATGTTAGCTGGATTCCTTTGCCCACTTTTTTTTTTTTTGTAATGGGAATTGAATTCAGGACCTTGCACTTGCCAGGCAGGCACTTATGCCACTGAGTTATAATCCCCAGCTCTTTTTGCTCACTTTTAAATTGGGATATTTATCTTTTTATTATGGCATAAGTGTGCTTTGCATGTTCTGAATGCAGGTCTCTTACTTGATATGTTACTTCAAAAACTTTCTTGGTCTGGGAGGTTTTTAAAAAATAATTAGATGGTATTGATTGCATCACAACATTTTCAGTTTTGATGAAGTCCACTTCTCTCTTTTTTTTTTAATTAGAAAAAATTTAGATTGTTGTAGTAAAATACTTGCAACAAACTTTACCATTTTAACCTCAGTTTAATCTTGCACACTCAGTTTAATGCTCTGCAATAAGAACAGGCAAATGAACCAAAAATACTGGCAAATAAAATCCAACAACACACAAAAAGGATCATATGCTATAACTAAAGAGATATACTGTATAACCAACAATGTATCCACATAATGAAAATCAATTAATATAGCATATGTGTTAATAACCATATCATAAAATACATATGAAAATCATTTAACAAAATATAACAAATTTAATAGAATTAAATGTTCCCAAAACAAGAACTACAAAGAATATTCCTCATCCTGATAAAAGAGTATCTACAAAAACACCTATTAGTATTATATGTAATAGTAAATTTGCATCTCTTGAATGATCTGTGATGTTGAACGTTTCTTTGTATATATATTTGCCATTCATACTAAATTCATCTGAGGAGTGTTTATTCATCCAGATACCCATTGCTGGATTGGATCTTTAAATTTGGAGGGGAAGGAGTTCTGATTTTTTTCAATTCTTTGTTTTAGGATATCAGTCGTTTGTCTGAGGGACAACTGGCTAAAATTTTTTCCTATTCTATGGGTTGTCTTTTCTCTCTGTTGGCAATTTCTTTTGCTTGAAAAAGCTTTTAAACAGGATGAAATCCCAGTTGTTGAGTCTTTGTAGTATTTTCCAAGCTGTTGGGATTTTGTTCAAAAAATCTTTGCCTAAACCATGTCTGCAAGAGTTCAACCTATTCTTTCTCCCAGCAGATTTAGTGTTTCTTTGATCCATTTTGGTTTTAGTTTAGTGCATGATAATAGACGTGGGTTTAGTTTTAGTCTTTGACATGTGGAAAGCCAGTTTTTCCAGCATCATTTATTAAAGAGGCTTTCTTCCAGTGTGTATGTTTGGCTCTTTTGTCAAAGATAAGGAGGCTGAGTATATTTGGAGTTATTTTTAGATCTTCTGTAATCTGTTCCATTGATCCTCTGGTCTGTTTTTTTTTGCTAGTATCATGCTGTTTTTATCACAGTAGCTTCATAATGTAATTTTAAGTTGGGGATTGTGATGCCACCTGCCTTGCCTTTGTTGCCCAGAATTGCCTTGGCTGTTCTAGGTCTCTTGTGGCTCCAAATGAATTTTAGAAATATTTACTCTAGTTCTGTGAGGTGTGCTAATAGTATTTTAATTGGGATTACATTAAATCTGTATATCAGTTTTGGGCATATGGCCATTTTCATTATGTTGTTTCTCCTACCCAAGAACAAGAAATATCTTTCCATTTTCTGTTATCCTCTTCTATCTCCTTTTTCAGAGTACTATAGTTTTCATTATATAGATCTTTTACTTCCTTTGTTAGTCTGGTTCCTGAGTATTTTCATTTTTTTTGGAGGTTATTGTAAAGGGTGTTGCTTCCTAATTTCTCAGTCAGTGAGTGTACTGGAATGCTATTGATTTTTGAGTGTTGACTTTGTAACCAGCTATATTACTGAATTTGCTTATTAAATCTGGTAGTCTTTTGGTGAAGTTTTTGGGTTCTTCTAAGTAGAGTATCTTGTTATCTGCAAATAATAATAGTTTAACTTCTTCCTTTCATGTCCTTATTTGCTTTATTTCTTTCTCGTGTCTAATTGCTCCAGCTAAAGTTTCCAAGACTATGTTAAGAGTGGAGACAGTAGACGTCCATGGCTTGTTCCTGATTTTAGAGTGAAAGCTTTCAGTTTTTGTCCATTTAGTATGATGTTGGCTGTTGGTTTGTTGTATAGTTTTTTTTATCAGATCCAGATAAAGACTGTGTATTCTAGTTTTCTGTAGTTTTTTTTTTTTTATCGTGAATGAGTATTGGACTTTGTCAAATGCTTTTTCTATATCTATTGAGATTGTCATGTGTTTTTTGTGTTTGGCTCTGTTGATAAGATGTATTACACTTACTGATTTGTGTGTGTTAAGCCATCCCTGCACTTCCAAGATGAATCCTGCGTGGTCCTGGTGAATAATCTTCTTGATGATTTGCTGCATTCTGTTTGCCAGTATCTTACTGAGAACTTTTGTATTTATGTTCATTAGACAGATTGGCTTATGGTTGTATTTTTTGGTTGGATCCTTCCCTGGTTTTGGAACCATGAACTCTCATTTTGCATCTCATGAACCTCAAACAAGGAGTGATGAAAAAAGACAAAAAAGGCCACTACATACTTTTAAAGGGAAAACTCTAAGAAGAAGAGATGAGTCATAAATATATATGCACCAAATACTGGTGTACTCAATTACATAAGACAAATATTAAGAGATGTGAAAAATCAAATAATCAGCAACACATTTGTAACCTTGGACTTTAATATCCCACTATCATAAATAAAACAACTAAACAAAAAATCAACAAAGAAATATTAGAACTGAACCAAACCTGTGACCAAATGGAGTTAGTAGATGTCTACACAGTATTGCACTGCACAACATTAGAATACACATTCTTCTCAGCTGCTTGTGGGATGTTCTCCAAAATAGACCATATAGTAGCCCATAGAACACACATACATAAATGCAAAGGAACTGAATGCGTATTATCTTACCATATTATCTTATGCATATTATGCATATTATCCCATGCATATTATCTTACCATAGTGCAATGAAAATAGAAACAATAGCTAAAGAAACCACAATAACTCCATAAACATATCTAAATTAAATAACGATTTTCTGAACCACCAATGGATACAGATGAAATTAAAGAAGAAATTGAACAATACCAACAATTAAATGAAGATGCTGATATAACATACTGGAACTTACAGGACACAGTGAAAGAAAGAACTTTATTGCAGTGTATTCTCACATCAGAAAAACAGAATGAGCTCAAATAAAAACCTAATATTGAATCTCAAACTTTTAGAAAAGAAAGGACAAATTAAACCAAAAGCTTGTGCATGGGAAGAAATTATAAAGACAAGAGCAGAAATTAATGCAGTTGAGACTAAGAAAACCATGGAAAGAAGCAGTGAATCAAAAGAGTTGGTTCTTTGAAGGGTTAAATAAAATTGATAAACCCTTAGCTAACCTTATCAAAAAAAAAAAAAAAAAAAGGAAAGAAAACACCCAAACTCATGCAATTAAGAATGAAAAGGGTGGATCCGGTCACGGCCATGGTGGAACCCAGGCGGCTACACAAAGAAGCAGTTCCCCTGCCTCTTGGTAAGCGCCTTCCTCCGGCATGAGCCATGAGGAGACCCAGTAGCATCTCCTGTGAGCCTACCGGTGCGTGGGCTTAGAATCAAACATCCCAACCCTCCCCACCCCACCTCCCACCCATTAGCAACTGGAGACAGAGGTCTGAGCATCTCTTGGGAGGATGACTGTATGCAATATAGCAAATATGGAGGATCGCCTCTATCTTCTGTTTGAAAGCAAATGTGGTTTTCACTGTTTTGTTTCATTATGATTAATTGCTTTACTCTATTCAATATTCTCTTTCAATTTATTTTATAATGTTCTGCCTTTGGTTTGATTTGGCTAGACAACTATTGTGAAATAATAAGATATACTATGGTACCTATTGCTGTTATCCTGGTAACCTGCTGTGAAGTTCTGTACCAGTTTCACTGCACTGTCTCGGTTGGCTTTGTTCTGTCTTGTTCTGTTGTATTTCTACTACCTTTAAAATTAAAAAAAAAAAAAAAAGGAATGAAAAGGGTGAAATCACAATGGATCCTGTGGAAATCCAGAAGATCATCAATACTTACTTGAAGAACCTATACTAAGATGGAAAACGTAGAGGAAATGGACAGATTCCTAGATACATGTGAATTGTTAAAAGTGAATCAGGAAGATATAAAAATTCTAAATAACCCAGTATCAGTCAGTGAAATTGAAAATGCAGTTAAAAACTTACCAACAAAAAAGGAAAGCCCAGGTCCTGGTGACATGACAGTCACATTGGAAGGCTTGTACAACTGGTGATATAAACAGATCTAATGACTTTTATCAGTCTTTTTACTAGTAAAATCAATAAAAGCCATCTGATAGGACAGACATACATAAGCCACTGGTGGTTCAAGACACTTGGCAGCAAGACAGTATTTATGACCTTATCTTAAATGTGTTAACAACTCCTTCCCAAAGTGGCTCCTGATTAAACACTCAAAATGGCAAGTGCTGCACTGGATTTCTTGTCCGTCTACAACTTGCTATATAGAAGGAGTTACTTTCTTTTATTTTTTATTTTTTTTCTTTTTATTGGTACTGGGGATCGAATTCACGAGTGTGCTTGCAAGGCAGATGCTTATGCCTGCTGAGCTAAATCCCCAGCCGCAGGAGTTACTTTCAGAGGAAAACCTAATGCTGCTTTTGCAGCTTAAAATAACTGTGGATTTTTCTTGGTGTAGTGTGCCCAGCCCAGCCCACAATTTGTCAGTGGGGCCTTCCAACTCTCTCCAGACTTACCATGCATTATAAACAAGTTGCCCTCCCCAGAAGCTAGGGGTTCCAGACAACCCCATCTTTCTGTCTGCGCTGTCTTCAGTTTCTCAGTTTCTGTGTAGTTTTTAGTTTTCCTGTTGGCTCCTTTTCTTTTTGCTTCACTAAGTTGTTTTCTGAGTATCTCAGTTCAAGGTTCTGGAGTAGTTGTATTTTGCTTCTGATCCTACTTTGCCATTTTTAACCTGTTGTAGGCAGTTTTTATAATATGTGTTTTATGTGAAAACTGTCCATTCACCTAGGTTATCTATTTCTATAGATATAGGTTATCTTATCTGTATTCTATAGATAATCATAATATTTTCATATAATCCTTTTTATATTCTGTAGTGTTGAATGTAATGCCCTTTGTTTTAGTCCTAAGTAATTTTAGTTTTCTTGCTGGTTTTTTGGAGAGATGAGCTGAATATTTTCAGTTTTCCTTTCAAAGAAATAAACTTTCTCTATTTTTTAATCTCTGATTTTCTCTTCTAATTTCTGTTAAATTTACTTATTCGCATTTTAGTCTTTTGTCCACTTTGTGTTTAGTTTCCGCTTTTTATTCTTTCTTGCAGTGGACATTTATGTATGTGTGGGGGCTGCGTACTAGTGATTGCATTAAGGGTCTTCACATTGAGCTGTATTTCCAGCCCTTTTTATTTTGAGACAGGGTCTTGCTACACTGTAAGTTGTTCAAACTGGTCTCAGACTTTCAATTTTGCTGCCTCAGTTTCCTAGAGTATTGGTGATATAGGGATGACAATAGGACCTCTAAATTATATAAGAGAAATACAACTTCCAGTCTGCTAGATGTGTGATATGTCGTCTGTGTTTTCTAAAATCGAAGAATGAATTCTAGGAACAATGGAAGTTAAAAGTAGGAAGTATTTATTGAGGAAAAGAATAACTTCTGTGTAAGTGAGATGGGAGGGGTCTGGAGTAGTTGGCCAGGGATTCTGCTTCTCAAGGTAGTTTTATAGAGCAAAACCATGAGGTGAGATGGGTGGGACAGAACTGTAATCAACCAGTAAGATAATAGGTATAGTTGCTTTGATAATATTGATCCGATGGGAAATCACAAGGTGAGTATGAGGTGGGACAAAACTGTGGTCAACCAGTAACATTACAAGTATAATCACCTAGGTAATATTGATTAAATGGGATCTAATGGGGAAGCAAGTCATGTAGCAAGCCCACATGGGATGGACAAGGACTTTCCTGGAAAGGGTGCCTTGAGGAGGGTTTCTGCCCAAGGTAATTGATACCTATTTTGAGTGTCAGTCACTGCTGTTCATCCTTAGGGGAAGTATAAGTGTAGTGATTCCTCTTTTTCTTGAAGCCTGGTTTTCAGTGAATGCACTTCAGCCACAGCTGACTTCTGCGCTGATCTCTAGGTCTCACAATATTTCTCAGTAATTTAGCTATCTATAATATTGGTGTAACGAAGGACAAAAGTCAGAGACTTTTATTCTGTGAAGACAACAGGTCACAGGATTTAGTGTAGGCAGATGGAGGGCAAAAAGACAATTCATGGGGAATAAACAAAAACAGAGCTTGAAGAGCAGGTGGTGAGGTGATCAGGTGAGGTGTCATTTAAGAAGATCTGGCAAGGGACATCATGTGAGGAGGTCTGAGAAAACATCACTGGTCAGAGTTCTCAGAATGGCCATTGCAAATATATGGATGTTATCAGATGTTTTGGCGCTGCTAGGATTCTACACTTGGTCTTAGCCAAAAGGCCAAGAAGCGATTGCTGCTAGGATACTAAGCTTTGCCTTATCTCTTCTTTACAACATCCTGTCCTGTGTTTGTTGAAGACAGCACTTATGCTAGGCTGCAGTTTTTGAAGAGAGCAATGTGGCTGGTTAAAATAGGTTGAGTGCTAGAGAAGTCATGCCTGAGTTGAGCCTGACAATTGAGACCATAGGCATGTGCCACTATACCTTATTTGCCCTTTTTTCCCCACCACTAATGCGGAGCATTTATGCTCTTACCATGGTGCTATATCCCCATGGTATCTTTAAATTTTATTTCATGATAAGGTGTTAAGTTGCTCAGGCAAGCCTCAAATTTGCAATCCCTCTAAGCCTTAAGTAACTGGGATTTGGGGTATGCACCACTACTACATCATGCTTTTTCATCTTTTTTTTTTTAAATATAGGTGTTTATTTTAATTGATAAATTTCCAACTACTCCTTTAGCTGCATTTCTAAGTCTTTGTTGTGTTTTTGTTTTCATTAGTGTAAAAGAATATTCTGCTTTCTACTGTAGTTTTTCTTCATTGACCCTTTATTTAAGAATGTTTAATTTTCATATGTTCATGAATTTCCTTTTTACTGATTTTTACTCTAATAATTTTTGTGAAAAAATATACTTAGTGTTGTTTCAATATTTTGTTTTTTGAAGCTTCTTTTATGTCTAAGCGTATTCTTTATCCTATAGAATATACAATTTATGCATGAGAAGAATGTGTATTCTGCTGTTGTTAAGTGGTGTGTTCTATAGAAGCTTTATAGTTCTGTTGGCTTAACTTATGGATTCAAGTCTTCTATACCCTTGTTGATATTCTGCCTAATTGTTTTCTCCATTTTTGAAAGTAGGGTATTGAAGTTTTCAACTACTATTGTTTCTTTTTCCCTTCTTTTCTCTGATATGTGCTTAATGCATTTTGAGACTATGGTGTTAAGTCAATATATGTTTATATGTTTCTGATGAATTGACATTTTTGTTGTTATATATTATCCGTCTTTATTTCTAGTAAAATTTTGGTTTTAATGTCAGTTTTGTCTTATGTTAGGATATATATTCTTTTCTTAACAGTTACTGCCTGATGGTTGATCATTTTTCATCCCTTTACTTTCAACCAATTTGTATTTATTGATCCAAAATACACCTTCTGTAGTAAGGGCATAGTTACATCTCAAGCTTTATTTTTGAAATCCAATTTGGCAATTTTTTTTGATATGATTAATCATTTAATGCTGCTATTGACTTAAGCTTTCTGTTTACCTTTTCTCTGTGTCTCATTTCTTTTTGTCATTCTTTTTCTTGTTTATTGCTTTTTATTGCACTAATGAATATTTTCTGAAATGACAGTTTCTTTAATGACTTTATAGCTTATTATTATTATTATTTTTTATCAGTACCAGGGATCGAACTCACGACTGCTCAGGGATTTATGCCGCTGAGCTAAATCTGCAGCTATAGCTTGCTTTTTAAGTGATATTCTTTAGTAATGCTTCTCGGATTCTTAATATTTATTTTAACTTGTCAGAATATGCTTTTGATTTATACTAAATTTATTCTAATATGATACCTAAAGTTTACTCTGTTACGGTTCTCTTACTTCTTTTCCCTCTTTCTGCCTTTTTCTTTTTCTTTCTTTCTTTCTCCTTCCAATGCTAGCTGAAGTGGATGGAGCAAGCTTGCTTCTTTGTTTCTATCAGATGGGAAGTCAGGAGTGAAACTGTCTACTAAGTCTCTGGTGGATTGCCCCCCACCCCCATCAGCCACATACAGCAGACTTTTCTTTAACTCCTTTCCTCCATCCTGTTCTATCTCGGTCACCGTCTCTGTCCCGTCCCTGTTCCTATTCTTGGTATTAGCTGCAGGTTTCAGGCTTTTCTAGAGTCCAGCTTGAAATATATAAGAATTGAAAAGAAAGCCTAGAAAACTCACTGCCATGTTATTTCTCCCTTCCTGACATCCTTAGCCAGGCAGCCATCTATTTTCCACCTTTTAGAATCTTTATGATTGTCTAATGGATTATTTCCAAGGAGGTGGAATAAAAAGTGAGTTTGTGTTCTTTTGTCTTGGTGTGGTGGATAAATGGATTTTTGCGTATTGGAAAACCAAACTTTAAGTGATATACTTATCTTTTAGCTTTGGGTAGAAATTATTAGATGAGAGTGTGTGGGTGTGAAAAGAGAAGTAAAGATCTTTCTCTAACTAGACCCAGGGATCTCAGACTACAGAATGTACATCATTGCACCTGTATTATACGTGGAAGATGGGCACCAGTGCCATAAAACTCTCCTAAAATATGCGTCCTGATTGTACCCTAATAATAACAGCTAACATTTATTTCTTTCTTTGCTAAACATTTGCATACTAAAATATTTATATAGTACATAATTATACTATTATTGTTTCTTATCCATATTCAACTCATGATGATGACTATGAATATTATCCTCTTTGATATTTAAATATGATGGATATTAGAGAAGTTAAATGACTTACATAAGGCTCGTACATGATAAAACATTGGGCTTCTTAAGCCCAAACAGTCTTTTTTCATAGCCGTATTCTTATATTACTTATATTTTAGGTGGCCGATTTGTGGGAACCTGTTTCTGGGCTTTTATCTTCTTAAAACTAATTGACGTTAATGTCTTCCTTTCTTCCTTGATTTCCAAGACCTTTCATTTAACCAAATTTAATTTTCTTCCATGTACATTTTGATTATACCAGGCAAGCTATTTTGTTTTTGTTTGCATTTAATTCTGTACCTGTGGAGTCACATTCCTTCCTTCCTATGATATTTTAATTTTACTTGTACTTTTCTCTTTTTTTGGAATGCTATTTCCTTTCTTTTCAGTGTTTCCATGTTTTGTTTAAGGCCTCCCACTTTCTTTAGGAGTGTTTCATTCGATCTTATTTTCTCCCTTCTTTTAAATTTTGAATTGTCTAGTAACCTTTTTGTTCACATAACACACCACTACTTTATCAGAATTCTTCCTCAGGTGCTACATTTTGTTTTTATTTTATCCTCAGTCCAAACTGTGGCATATAATAAAGGCTTTGAAAAGTTCTGATGATTGTTTCCTAACTCTACTGGGTGTCATTCAGTGGTTCAGTATTGGCTGCCCTCAACTTCATTATAGAAGCTGATAGAAACATGTTAGAAAATAATTCTTTGAGCAGGAAAGGATCTTACTTCTGAGATAATACCTGTACCCAAGGCTGGAGTTGCTTTCTATGGCTAGTGACTTCTGTAATTTTGACTCTTATCTAGATATGTTTTGTACTCCAGATGTTTATACCTAAATATTTATGGACCATCTTTATTTGGATATTCCTTAGCCATTTAATTTCAGAACTTCAAAACTTGAATGAATTGTTCTCTTCAAACTATTCTTCCTTCTGTATTTCCTTTCATTGTATGATGGTTTCATCAGCCAAGCCAGAAATTGTATTCTTTCATTCTTATCCCTAATTACTCAGTCCTGTAGATTCTGATTGTTAAATTCTCTCTCTCTCTCCCTTTTTTTTTTGGTACCAGGATCAAACTCACGACCTTGTGCTTGCCAGGGCAGGCGCTTACACCAAGCTAAATCCCCTTAAATTCTCTCTCTCTCTCTTTTTTGAATTATTGTATTAGTAATAGAAAACTTATTTTTTCGGGGGGGGGATGGCTCCTACCCATCCTCTAATGGAAGCAAGAATATTCTTTTTTTTACAAAGCAGGTTAGATAGTGTCACTTCCAGTTTGAAAGTCTTGCTTAACCTCAGGATAAATTCCGAACTGCTTAGTATATCCTAGAAGACCTCTGCTCACACCTTTAGTCTTATACTTACTCTGGGTTCTGTAATCATATTGAACTGTCATTATACTAGATCCTCTTGTCCCTTTGACCCTGAAAATGCCATTTTCTCTGCTTGGAGTACTTTCTCTCCATCTTTATGTCCTGTCCTTGTCCAACTCCAGCTCTTAATGTTTTCATTTAGCTTATGTCCTTTAGGAAATCTTTCCTTGTTTCCACCACTCACTTAAACTCCTTGCGAGTCAGATATTCTTTATATATGTTTCTATTGATTTTGCAAATAGTCCCTCTAATCACTGTACTCAACAGAGATAATAATAATTGTTTCTGGTTTTCTTATATGACTTCCAGCTCTTTGAGATCAGAACTGGGACTTTGTTAATATTTTATTTTGTTAAACTTTTTTTGGTTTATTAACTTTTTTAGCCAATTTTATTTCCTCACACAGGTATTCATAATTCTTACTTCTCCTCAGGTTTTTTTTTTTTTTTTTTTTTTTTGGTGCTGGGGATTGAACTCTGGCCCTCATGCTTCCCAGGCAGGCACTTAAGCCACTGAGCTAAATCCCCAGCCCCTTCTACTCAGGTTATAATGCAGCTATATATTTTCCTTCTTTTTTTTTTTTTTTTTTTTTTTTTTTTTTTTTTTTTTTTTTTTTTTTTTTTTTTTTTTGTACCGGGGATTGAACTCACAACCTCACACTTGCCAAGAAGGCGTTCATACTGCTGAGCTAAATCCCCGGCCATTTTTAGGTATTTTTCTTTTTCCCATACTTACTTCCTCTTCTTTTTTTTTTATCTCTCCTCTTTCTCTTCCTTTTCACCTTCCTCCTTTCTTCTTCCTCCTCTCTATTCCCGTCTCCTTCATTCTCCCTCCCTTCCCTCTTTCCCTTTCCCTTCACATCCTGCTTCCTCCAAATCTATCATCTTTCTGCCTCAGCCTCCCAAGTCGCTAGGACTACAGGCATGAACCACTGTAGTGGCCCTCACTTTTAGTTTTCTTGCAGAGTTTATGCTTGATACCTCAGTTTCTTTACTGCATAATTCACTACTCAGTCCATATCAGCTACTTTTTTGAAACTTACCATTGGACTTACGAGAGTAGTCAGTTGTAGTGGAAGTAGTTCAGAATTCAGAATTAGAATTAAAGGTATCAGATTCTGTCATTTACTCTACAACTCTAGAAAAATTAATTATCTTTGCTACTCAGAAATTGGGTTTAAGCACCAATAGTATTGAATATCACTAGGAAGCTTGTACAATGTGAAATTTCAAGTCTCATTGCAGATGTGCTAAAGTAGAATCTGTAAGTTAACACACTGAGAAGTACTGTTATATAGTTATCTTACAAACTCAGTTTACCTATATGTAAGGTAACATTTATATATGTATATACATATGCAGAAACACAAAGATGCGCATAAACATTATGACATAAACATTATGCGAGGAGAATCAGTGAAACCCATTGCGTGAATGTCATACATCTGATCCACATTGTATTTCTCCCATGGGATTTAAGGGCACGAGAAGCCCTTGAAAATTAGGTGATGGTCTTTTGTTATACCGCGGCTAATCAAATCTTTGTTTCTAAGGAAATTATGTCTTCTGCCAGCATTCCTGACACAGCAGACTGTTAGCTTGTAAGTAGGATGAAACCAAGTCCCAGACCCCATAGCATTTTCCCATTCCGTTGAAAATTCATTAAAAATCTAAATTTTAAAATCTGTATAATTCTACAGTGGATAAGTGGCTATATTGTTATTTTAAGCCATTATTCTGCTGTTGATGATTTTGATTTCTGTTTGCTTTGTAATTGACGTCTTCATATACATTTGCCTCCTTTGATGGTTATTTCCATGGGATCATTTCTAAAAGTTAAAAACGGCTTGAAGTGGTGAGATTGGCTTATTTTTTCAGTGTAAAAAGTTTTTTTTTTTAAATTTTAAAGACAAAAAACTAAAACAATTTCAAAACATGATAATTAGAGGGTAACAATGCATATTAGTATCTTTAAATTATTTGCTCAGGTACAAGGTAACTGCATTTAATTGTCTGAACAATATTAACGTAAACTTTTCTTTTGAATGAACCAAGAGAAATTAGTAGTGTGACTATTTATCTATCCATATATATATATAAATTTTTTTAATCTTTTCACACTAGGAAGACAATATGATGTTTACACATCAATCTGATTCATTTCACTTATGAGTATGGTCTTTAGTTGCATCCATTTAGCTGTAAAAGTTTCTAGTTTATCCTTTTATATGGCTGAGTAGTACTCCATTGTATAAAAATACCACATCTTTTTTTAACCATTCCAGGGTTGATGGACATTTAGGTTGTTTCCAAGATCTAGCTATTACAGATTGTGCTGTTGTAATCATGGGTGCGCATCTACCTCTGTGGTATGATGAAAAAGGGTTTTTTTAAAAAAGTTGAAAACATAATATTAACAGATACTTTTTTCTTTAGGAGATACTTCTAAAGAAGACTTAGTTGAAATTATTCCACCCAAGTTGCAATCAGGCATTTCCACTTCTGGAGATTCAGACTTTGGATCCCATTTATCCTTGTCCTCTGAGGACTTGCCTCAGTTGGCTATAAGTTCTCAGAAAAATATTACTGGTCAGCCCATTGATACTCTTAAACAAAAGGCTTTGCCAGTCAGTCATCAAACTGTAGCAAGTATGAAAGTCTCACATATTACTGAACTACCTGACCATAAGACTGGGTTACCAACAGAACCTTCTGCTTCCTACTCACATAGTGAGAAGCCCAATATTTTGTACCGAGAGGGCTTGCCAGATGGTCATCTAACAGATCAGTCACTGACAGTTTCAGCTGTCCTTGGACCTGACGATCAAAAGACTGAGACAACCACAGTCTCTTCTTTCTACTCACATAAAGAAAAACCCTACCAGCAGGAGTTGCCAAGTAGTTATCTATCTGAGGAGGCTCTGAAAGTTTTAACTGTTCCTGGAACACCAGATCAAAAGATTGGCAGACCAACTGTAAGCACTACTTCCTACCCACATAGAGAGGAACCTGGTATTTTCTACCAACAAGAGTTGCCAACTGGAGAGACTCTGAAAGTTTCAGGTGTTCCTGGGCTACCTGACCAGAAGAGTAGGACACCACATGTAACCTCTACTTCTTACTTACAAAGAAAGAAGCCCAGTAGTTTATACCAAGACAGCTTTCCAGATGGTCATCTACCTGAAGAGTCACCGAAAGTTTCAGCTGTCCCTGAATCAGTCAACCAGAAGACTGGCATACAGACTATAACCTACTCACAAATAGATAAGCCTGATTTTTTCTACCAACAGGCTTTGCCAGACAACCGTCTAACTGAAGAAACTCTGAAAGTTTCAGTTGCTCCCAAGCCAGCTGAACAAAAGACTGGAATAATTCCAGTACCCTCTACTTCCTACTCACATGGAGAAAAGTCCCATACTTTGAATCTACAGACCTTGCCAGAAGGTCATTTGACTGATAAGAATCTGGAAGTTTTAGCTATTCCTGGTATTGCTGACCAGAAAGTGAGGACAGTACCTGTTTCCTCTACTTCCAGCTTACTTAGAGAGAATAGCATTTTTTACCAACGGGAGTTGCCACAGAGTCATCTAACTGAAGAGACTCTAAAAATTTCCACTCTTCCTGGATCTGATGACCTGAAGACTGGGATACTAACACACACTGGTTTTTACTCACAGAGAGAAAAACCTGGTATTTCCCACCAACAGACCTTGTCAGATATTGACACAACTAAAGAGTCTTTGAAAGTATCAGCTTTTTATGGGTTAACTGACCAGAAAACTCATATACCAGCAGTATCTTCTGTTTTTCACTCACATAGAGAAAAGCCCAGTGTTTACTATCAACAGGAGTTGCCAGATAGTCATCCAACAGAAAAGTCTCTGGAAGAATCTGTTGTCCCAGGACCAGCTGACCAGAAGACTAGGATACCAACAGTAACCTCTGTTTCTTATTCACATAGAGAGAAGCCTGTTTCCTACCAGCAGGTCCTGTCAGATAGTCATCTACCTGGAGAGACTGTCAAAGTTTCAGCCATTTCTCAACCAGCTGATCAGATATCTGGTATACCGACTGTAACGTCTACTTCCTACTCATATAAAGAGAAACCCAGCATTTTCTATCAATATAAGTTGCTAGACAGTAATCTAGAAAATGCCCTGAAAGTTTCATCTTCCCCTCAACCAGCAGAACTGAAGACTGGGACACCAATAGTATTCTCTGCTTCCTACTCACAAATAGATAAGCCTGGTGTTTTCTCTACACCAGCCTTGCTAAAGAGTCATCAAGCTGAAGACATTTTGAAAGTTTCATCTGTTCCTGGACCAGACCAGAAAGGTGACCTATCAACTGCAACCTCTACTTCCACCTTGTATAGAAAGGATGCTAGTATTTCCTCCCAGCAAGAATTACCAGAGAGTTATATACCTAGAGATTTTCCTAGACCAGCTGACCAGAAAACTGGAACACCAGCAGGACCTTCAGATTCCTCCTTGCTTGGCAAGAAACCTGTTATTTTCTACCAGCAGGTCTTACCAAGTAGCCGTCTACCTGAAGAGGATCTGAAAGTTTTAGATGCATCTGGGACAGCTCAACAGAAGACTGGGACACCAACAGTATCCTCTCCTTCCTACTCACAAATAGATAAGCCTCCTGTTTTTTATAAGCAGGTCTTGCTAAACAGTCATCAAACTGGACCAGACCAGAAATGTGGCATATCAACTGTAACCTCTACTTCCACCCCACATAGAAGGGAACCTGGTATTTCTTCCCAACAAGAGTTATCAGAGAGTTATATACCTAGAGAGTGTCCAAAAGTTTCAGCTTCTCCTAGACCAGCTGACCAGAAGACTGGGTCACCAGCAGGACCTTCAGATTCCTACTCACTTACTGAGAAACCTGTTATTTTCTACCAGCGGGTCCTCCCCAGTAGTTATCTACCTGAAGAAGCTATGAAAATTTTAGCTGCTTCTGAGACAGCTGAACAGAAGCCTGGGACACCCACAAGACCTTCAGATTTCTACTCACTTGGAGAACAACCCATTATTTTCTGCCAACCAGTCATGCCAAGTAGTCCTCTACCTGAAGAGGCTCTGAAAGGTTTAGCTGACTCTACAACAGCTGAACAGAGCCCTGGGACACCAGCAGGATCTTCAGGTTCCTACTCGCTTGGAGAGAAACCCATTATTTTCTATCAACAGTCTTTGCCAGGTGCTCCTCAACCTAAAGGGATTTTAAAAGTTTTTGCTTCTCCTGGACCAGCTGACTTGAAGACTGAGAGGTCAACAATATCTCCCACTTTTTACTCACTTGGAGAAAAACCCATTACTTTCTACCAGCAGATCCTGCCAGATAGTGAACTAACTAAAGAAAGTGTGAAATTTTCAGTTGTTCCTAAAGCAGCTGATCAGAAGACTGGGATCTCATCTATTGTAACTTCTTCTTGCTACTCAGATAGAGAGAAGAACATTGTTTCTTACCAGCAGGAGTTGCCAGGTAGTCGCCCAACTGAAAAGGCTGAGAAAGTTTCACTTGTTCCTGGATCAGTTTACCAAAAGACTGACACACCAACAGTTTCCTCTCATTCTTACTCATACCCTAGTGCTTTTTATGAGGAAGTGTTTCCAGATATTAATGAAGAAGCTTCAAAAGCGTCAGGTGTTCTTGGACCTGCTGAAAAGAAAACTGGAATACAAATAGTGTCCTCCACCCCTTATTCAAGTAGAGAGAAGCCTGTTATTTCTTACCAGCAAGTGTTATCAAGTCCTAATGGAGAAGCTTTGAAAGTTGTAGGTGTTCCTGGACCTTCTGACCAGAGGACTGGGTTATATGTAGTCCCCTTTCCCACCTACTCACAAGGAGAGCAGTCCTTCATTTATTACCAGCCTTATGAGGAGCTGCCAGATCTTCCTGAAGGAGCCTCAAAAACAAAAGAGGTTTTTGGATCTGCTAGTCAGAAGCCCTCGATACAAACAGTGTCTTCTACTTCACATGGAGAGAAGCCTAGTGATGTTCATCAGCGAGAGTTGCCAAATATTACTGAAGGTGCTTTATATGTTGTTCTTTCTGGAACAGATGGCCAGAAGTTTAGGGTACCAACAACACCTTTACATTTCTACTCATATGAAGAGAAACCCAAGATTTTAACTGTAAATATACCAGAAGACCAGAAGACTGAGTCACCAACTACTACCCATAGTTCCTACTTGCAGAAAGAGAAACCCAAGATTTCACCTGTGATTGGCTTAAATGACCAGACAACTCCATCACTGACAGTTTTTAATAGTCTGTATTCTCAGAGACTAAAACCTCAACAGCAGATGCCAGATAGAGATCAAAGTGGAGATATTCTAAAGATCTCAACTGTCCCTGAACCAACTTACATAAATACTGGGATGCCAGTATCTCTCGCTGGTTCTTACTTACACAAAGAGAAATCTAGTACTTTCTATCCACAGGAACCACCAGACAGATACCTAACTAAAGATGCACTAAAAGTTTCAGCAATCCCTGAGCCAGCTGATCAGAAAGTGGTGTTGCCAGCGTCTTCTGCTACTTCTTTTTCATACAGTGAAAAACTAAATATCTTCCATCAGAAGGATATGCCAGGTAGACAGGTAATTGAAGATGCTCTGAAAGTCTCAACTCGTCTTAGACAAGCTGATCAAATTACAGAGTTACCAGTAGTTTCTCCTGGTACTTGTTTACCTGATGAGAAACACAGACTTGTTTCAGAACATGTCCAAAGGCTAACAGATAATTTGAATTCCTCTGACGTTAGGCCAAACAATATGCCTTTAAATTCTCAGGTTGTTGATGGAGTTGTAACTAAGCCAGAATCTTCAGGTTTTGGAGATACTGGCTCTGAGGAGATCCGGGGTACAGAAAAAAGTTCTAAAACTCTTAAAGAAATTCAGACACTTTTAATGGAGGCAGAAAATATAGCACTAAAACGTTGCAACTTTTCTGCTCCCCTCATTCCCTTCAGAGATGTTAATGATATTTCATTTATACAATCTAAGAAGGTAGTTTGCTTCAAGGAACCCTCTACAATTGATACATCTAATGATGATACACTTCAGAGAGAACCATTTACAGAGGATAACCCAAACGACAGGTACATACAGAAGGATATTGGCACACAGACAAGTTTGAAATGCCAGAGAGGCATTGAAAATTGGGAGTTTATTAGTTCAACTACAATTAGAAATCCTTTACAGGAAACAGAAAGCAAAGCCAGGGTGGCATTAGAGGAAACTCTTAGGCAATATGAAGTGGCCAAGTCCATAGTAAGGTCTGAACCTGAAGGTTATAGTGGAACCGTTGGGAATAAAATTATTATCCCTATGATGACTATCATAAAAAGTGAAACAAGTAGTGATGCAAGTGATGGAAATGCTTCCTGCTCTTGGGACAGTAATTTTCCAGAGTCTTTGGAATCAGTTTCAGATGTTTTTCTAAACTTCTTTCCATATGCTTCATCCAAGGCAAGCCTAACAGATAGCAGAGAGGAAGAGGTTATGTCAGAGAGTGAGGATGGTGGTTGTAGTGTAGATTCACTGGGTGCACATGTAAGAAACCTTCTGCAGTGTGAATCCTCGTTGAATCACGCCAAGCAAATACTTAGAAATGCAGAGGAAGAGGAATACCGGGTACGTAAAAGAGGTAAGACCTGATCAATTGTCATTTCATCACATTCAGGCTTACAAATATTATAGTTTAACAATTTGTTTACAGTTAGATGTTTGGAGTTATTTTCCTATAGAATTTCTTATGGTGATTATATTTTCTACCAGCTATCCAGAAAAAAGCTATTTAAACAACAGTGTAGCTAAGGCAGCGTATTAACAGTGTGAGTCTGAGTTTACAATTTTTGAAGTGTGTAGATTCTGATGTGTCACATATAGTAAGAAAGTAGTATAGACTTCTAAGTTCCTAAAGCTTTTGCGTTTCCCTGATCCACCCAGTGTAATATCCTTTTGGAGAGAGTGCAGAAAAAACCTCTAGTTTTCTCTAAATTGTTTTATATTCTAAAACTACATATATTTTCTTACCCTTTTTAAATATAATTGTTGAAGCTGATCTCAGATGTTAGAAAAACAAGACATCAAGGTATTTTATAGTAAGACTTGTGTAAGAAAAGTGTATTTTTACTAGAGTGCTAGTCATAGTACTCCTTTAATAGTAGAATTCTATTAAAAAGAAAGTAAAATCTTTAATATATATGGGGAATATGTTTTAGGGGACAATTTATGAGCAATTCAGGCTTATATGGGAATCTTCCCTTGAGATTAACTCCCTACACTGTTCCTTGTACATTTGTACTCTACAAAGAATTCTCTAGTTGTGTCTTTTTTTTTTTTTGTACTGGAAATGGAACTCATGACCTCGTGCTTGCCAGGTAGGTGTGCTGTGCTACTGAGCTATATTCCCAGCCCCTCTCTAGTTGTGTTAATTTAAAATAGTCAGCTTTCATGGAAGTGGAAATAATGTAGCAGGAGCTAAAAAGTGAGACGAAAGGACTTTATTATTGGAGATTAAGATAAAAATGATTTATTACTGTATTTAAAAGTTTTTTTAGAGAAATACCTATAGAATGTGTTTTTTAAAAAAAATACTCTAGTAAAATGATGTCTTTCAAGAACTTTACTAGGTTGTTGTATCATGTGGTAGATACTAAGTTATAGATATTGATAATTTTTTGTGCTCTTATAATCACTAGATAGTTTTGTATCATCTTAATGTTGCTATGCTTTCTCTCTAGCCTGGAATCTGAAGTTTAATTTGGCTGATAACAATGGATACTCCATATCAGAATTAAATGAAGATGACAGGAGGAAAGTAGAAGAGATCAAGGCAAAGTTGTTTGGTCATGGTAGAACACCTGACTTGTCTGAGGTAAAAAGGAAATCTAGTAATGAAAACAGAAAATGACAAAGAAAAGATGATAGAAATTGAATCTCTCACCTAGACATTGGTGATTACGGTAGAGTTGCTGATAATCTTTTACTGAAGTGTTAGGTGTTTTAAACATCAAAAGTTAAGATGTAAGGATTAGATTCTGTAAGTTTTGATTAATTCCAAATTCATCTATTGAGAAAAAATTTATCTTTTTAGAAAAATTAGAATAGATTTGCTCATTTTATCATTGTGTTTTTGGAACAGAGAGACTAAACATCACATGTATTTTTTCCTTAAGATTGACCTCTTAAAATGCAAATGAAGTCCAGCTGGCTTTATATAGATACTCCCTACTTAACTCCACAGTTATAGGGTTGGAGGTGTAGCTCAGGAGTAGAGTATTTTCCTAGCATGTATGAGGTCTTTGGATTTGCTCCATAGTACTGCAAAAGAAGACAGAGAAGAAGACAGTTATAATACCTTATGTAAACATGACTTTCTTTTTAATAAGTTTACTTTCCTTCTGTTATGTGCTGTTTCATACATAGAAACACTTAAGTAAACAATGAAGAGAAGTTAAAATAATTCCTTTATAGCCACTATTCAGCTTGAGAAATAGAATATTGCCAAATACTATTGTTCTTTGTATGTCCTTCTCCAGTCATTTTTTGTGGGGGGAGAGGTGGAGCTGGTGATTGAACCCATGGGTATCATGTATGCTAAGACTGCTGTAGCCCTACTACTTACAGTAGCTTCATTTTTATCCTTTGTCATATCTTTTTTATCCTGGCATGTGTGAGCACTCTTCAGTATGATTTTAAGATTTATATAGATGGAATCACTGATACGTCTTCTTTGAAAGTTGTTTTTTCACGATATTAGACTTCTGTGTGGATGTGTAGTTTTAGTTTATTTCTTTTTACTGTACCTATGGTATATTTATTTTGGCATCTATTGTTAGTTTTCTGAGTCTTTTTAAACATGATAACTGTAATGGGAGGATTCAAAAATTTCATCAGTCTTTGAACCTTCAGTCTCCCTTATTTATCTATTTATATCAGTATGGACTCTTAGTTTTTTCTTTTAGTCAGAGAATCACAGTGTGTTACTGTCATTGTTTATTTTGATAATCAAATTATCCCACATTGTCAAACTGCTTCCTATGTATTTTTCTCATGTCTCCATCATTCTAAGAGCACTTACTTTCTGGTATAAGAAGATATTTCAGGAATAAATTGTTTATTCTTTTTCTCAGACCTGGAGTTAGCCATTTCTCTAATGGCTTGGTTCCTTTCAACATAAGTAGTATTTAAATACCAAAATCTTTAAGCTTGATTGCCTAATAAATCATGATGTTGTTTCCTTTGTGCCCTTTCAGCAGTATGTATAGGCATAATTACACACACACAAGTATACCCTCTTGGATATCTGTTTCCTTATCCATTGGCATTAAAATTTGTCAAAATTGTAAGTTTTTACTGGTATATTCAGTTCCATTCCAGTAGACTAGAGTTAGTCTGTCCTTTTCCTTTCTGTTTGTAATTCCTTCCCCAACAGTGAAAAAACCTAGCACCCATAACCCTAAATATTACTTTATGTAAAATAGTAAATAAAGAATAATACTATTGACAAAGCTGTGAAGCAAATGGAACTATCATATTGCTTCTAGGAAAGTGAATTTATGCAATATTCTTAAAAACGAATCTACAGTTCTTTTATAAATATGCCTGCCCTTGAACATGTCAGTCCTACATTTTTAAGTGTTTACTCAAGGTATTAGTACATATGTTCAGTGAAAGACATGAGCAGAAATAATTGTTGTAGACAACACCTGAAAACATAAATGTCTATGAAGTGTAAAATACAGGAATCAGATAAGATTTGTTCATAAAGTAGAATTCTAGATAGCAATAAAAAATAAATAGCTGCAGAGCTGAAAGATCCCACTCTAGTTATGTTTAGCAAAAATGCCAAGTACAAACTAGTAATACTGAATAGTTCCATTTTTTTCAAAAACTATTCAGCCTCAGGTATTTTATTATACTCTATAGAAAATAGATTAAAACACCTTCTTATGTGAGAAAAGATTTTATGCCTCTTTTCATTCAATCCCACATAACAACCAGACAATACTGATGTCTTCTGAGAACATTCAGATACTCTGTGTGGCCAAGAGCCTATTCACCTGGTCTCACCATAAGTAGCCATTATTATTTTTTTCACCATTGATTAGTTTGTTTTTTAATTTTATATACAGTGTTATGCAACCACCACTACCACTTATCTCTGAGACTTTTTGTCTTTCAAAACTTCATTAATCAAAGACTTGAATTTTTAAAAAAAGTACCTTCATAGCTAGATAATTCTATTGAGCTTTTAGAATATTTATAAGAAAAAGTTAGGAAAAATGCCTAGAAAAGAAACAAACCATGTTTATATGGGCGACTCAAGTTGTCAACATATAATTCCATACTACCTAAACAGTTCTGGTACATCAATAAAAATTTCTCGATTTACTTGAGCGTAATGACAAAATCTCACAAAGACACTCCTGAAAAAGAAAATTATGGAAGATTTTTTAGCCTTAGTTGCAATGTTTCCACTTCTACTTCAGCTTTTGTCTGTTCTTGATGTTTTTCTTAGTTTAGCTGAATGTTTGTCACCTTTATTTTTATCTGTTAAAAAAGCAACTTTTAGTTTTATTGATTTTATTCTATTGTTTTTCTTTTATGTATTTCATTTATTTTTGCTGCAATGTTTATTTCCTTGTAATTTTGGGCTTACGTTATTCTTTTTCTTATTCCTTGAGATGTGAGTTTGGGATGTTTATTTGAATTCTTTCTTTCTTTCTTAATGTAAGCATTTATTACTCAAAATTCCCTCTTAGTTTTTTAATTTTATATACACTGTTAGAAAACCATCACCACCACTTATCTCCAAGACTTTTTGTTTTTCAAAACTTTGTTTTGTAAGTTTTATTATGCCATATTTTTGTTTTTATTTGTCTCAGGTATTTGCTGACATCCCTTGATTTCATCTTACACTCATCCACTGGTTGTTCAAGAACGTAGTTTTATTTCCATGCATTTGTGAGTTCCTTTTAGGTTTCCTTTTGTTGTTAGCTTGTGGTGTCAATCCGCTGTGCCTGGGGGAAAAAACTTTACATGATTTCAGTGTTGCTGAATTTGTTAAGACTTTTTTTTTTTTAAATTTTATTTAAAGA
>PVJX010009507.1:49025-60980 GCA_004027295.1 Dolichotis patagonum
TCACTAGTTGACAAACCACATACTGTCCTCCCAGAAATAGCTGTTCATGTTACAAAATTAAGGCATACAAAGTGAACACACAGTGAGGCTGCAAACAGTTACAAAAAAACAGGATGGAATAAAGCCAATTGAGACAGTATAGTGAAATTGGCACAGAACATCACAGCAGGTCACCAGGACAACAGTAACAGGCAACATTTTATATCTCGCTGTCTTCACAATAGTTGTTGTTCTACTAGGTACAGCAAAATCAAAGAAATACACATTATAGAACACATCAACACAGAGTATTGAATAGAGAAACACCATTAATCAGGACAAAGCAAAATGGCGATAAAAATATCTGCCTTCAGAGATAGTAGAAGGAAACTCCCCCGACTTGCTGTACCAAATATGGTCACCTCCTAAGAGATCCCAATTGTTAACGAGTGTGTGTGTGTGTGTGTGTGTGTGTATGTGCTATGTTTGATTGTAAGCCCGCGCCCCAGTAGGCAGCAGGCTGGTTACTGGTTGGCTCAGCACCCTAAGTTCCAGCATGGCACGGATCTCAGGAAACGCTCTTGCTTCTTGTTTTCCCGCCTTGGGGCGGCCGCGGCTAAGACTTGTTTTATGACCTAACAGGTAATCATTCCTGAAGAATGTTTATATGTGTTCTGGAGAGGAGTGTGCATTCTGTAACTGTTGGGTGGAATGTTTTGTATATGTGTGTGCTATTGTTAAAGTGGAGTTTTGAAGTCTCCTACTGTTGTATTGTTGCCTTTTCATCCTTTCATTCTGTCAGTGTCTGAATTATATATTTAGGTGCTCTGATGTATATTTGTAATTGTTACATCTTCTCTTTTATCATATAACATTCTTTGTCTCTTCTATGAGTTTTTGACTGAAAGTATGTGACACTTGTGTGCTCTTTTTTTTTTTTTGGTACTGGGGATCGAACTCATGACCTTGCGCTTACCAGGCAAGCACTTAAGCCACTGAGCTAAATCCCCAGCCCTCACTTGTGTGCTCTTTTTAGGTTACTATTTGCTTATAATATTTTTCTATCCTTTCACTTTCAGCATGTGTTTATTCATAAATCTAAAGTTCATCTTTACAGTTAATCCACTTACATTTAAAATGATTATTGATAGGGAAGAATATATTGCTGTTTTGTTTTCTATCTTGTTTTCTATCTTTGTGTCTTCCTTTGTGATAGTTGATCTTTTTAGTGATAGGTTTTGATTTCTTTTTCTCTTGCGCCTCTTCTATAGATATTTTTTTTGTCAATATCGTGTGGCTTACATAAAATACCACATAGCACAGGCAACAAAACCAAAAATTGATAAATAGAGCCCAAAAACTTCTGCACAGCAAAGTAAACAACAGAATGAAGTGACAATTTATGGCAGAAAGTATTTTCAAGCCATATCTCTGAAAAGATTATATCTCAATATCAAAAAAAAACCTGGTTTAAAAAAAATGTACAGGGACTTAGAGTTTTCCACAGGAGACATACAATGGCCAACAGGTATATGAAGAGGGACTCATTACCACTAAACATTAGGAAAATGCAAGTGAGAACCAGAATAGCATATCACCTGTTAGAACAGTTAATTTAAGAAAAGTTGACAAGTATTGTCTTAGTTACATTTTTTGTTGCTAGGACAAAATACCCAATACCTGCCAGTTAAGGGAGGGAAGATTTATTTAGCTCACAGTTATAAACTGTTTTCAGCCCATAATCAGCTGGCTCCAAGGCAAGGTGGCTTCGCAGAGAACAGTTCATGGTGGGCAGAAGACAGCAAAAGCAACAAGGGACCTTAACAGCATCTTTCTGTCCCTTTTATACTTTATCTAGAGTACCAGGATTAGAGCAGTGCCAAACCAATCAGTGGATTGATTTAATAATCCCAGCATTGCATCATGAATTAATCACACTCTAGATTCAACCACCTCTAAAAAGGCCTGACTTTATGATTACATGAGACTTTGGGGTGGGGCGATATCTAAACACCATAAATATTGCGCTCCTGACCTCCCAAAGACTCATGTGTATCCCTTTATGCAAGAGGCATTTAGTCCATCTCTAAGAGTTGCCAAAGTCCTAACAGTGTCAGCATTGCTAAAAATGTCCAACTTCAAATTCTCCACTGAGATTCAAGGCAAACTCTTAGCTATAAGCTCTTGTCCAATAAAAATGAAATTAAACACTTTCAGTCTTCAGTGGCATAAGATAGGCATTTCCAGTGGCACAAGATAAACATTTCCATTCCAAAAGTTACAAACAGGGCTACAAAGGAATTGGACCAAAGCAAGTCCGAAATCTAGGAGGGCAAACATTAAATCCCACAGTTCCACTGACAGCATCCCTGCAATTTGTGGCAAGTTGTGAACTCCAAAGTGCTTTGGTGGCTTTATCCCTGTGGCACTTCTAAAAAATAGGAAAACTCTAATAAAGTAAGGTGCTGTCATATTACATTCAGAGAGTGCTGTGGCATATTATATTGCTTGCCTGCTAACCTCCATACCAGATTAACAGTGCTTTTGAAAATAGAAGCCCACTCTTCTGCTACTGGTGGTTATCTCCAGAAGGCTTAATGCAAATTTTGTTGTAAAAAGTTGTGGCTTACTGTTTCAGCTTGTCTGAAGTTTTCCAGGAGGATTGGTGCAAGGGATTTCTTGTGGCCAACTTGGGATTTTCCTGGGGTTAGGAGGGCTTCCTTAGCAACACTTGTCAAAAGCATTTAAAGGTCAAAGTATGTGCTGTAGCAGTGTAAATTTAGGAATAATAATTAACACAAACAATATGATGAGAAACTTGACAAAGTACTTGTCTTCGTGACTGACTTATTTAGTAGTATTGTGACCTTAAAATTCATTCGTGTTGTGTACTGTCAGAATTTTCTTCAAGACTTTATAGTATTCCATCATATATGCATACTACATTTTTTATCCACTCTTCTGCTAATGGATACTTGAGTTGTTTCTGCCTTTTGACTCATGAATATTGCTGCTGTGAACATAATTGTATATTTTGAGATCCAGCTTTCTTTTTGGTAAACACCCAGAAGTGTAATTGCTAAATTAAATGGTCTTTCTCTCTACAGGATTTTGAGGAAACCCTATATTGTTTTCCCTAGAGGTCACACTGTTTGCCATTCTCACCAGCAATCTCAAGAGTTCTAATTTCTCTACATTCTTGAAAGTACTTGTTATGTCTTGTTTGTTTTGTTTTTATAATGATTGTCCTAATAAATTTGAGGTAATACCTTATTATGTTACTGATGCTCATTTCTTTTGTGATTAGTGATACTGAGATTCTTTTTATGTATTTTCCTGTTGCACATTTTCTCTAAATAAATGCCTGTTGAAATTTTTGTCTGTTTTTGAGTTGGATTGGTTGTTTTGGGAGGTTTTATTTTTTGAATTGGGTTTTTTGTTGGTTTTTTGGAAGTTAAGTTGTAGATGTTCTGTATGTGTTTTGGATATTAACTGCCTATTAGAAATGTGATTTGCAAATATTCTTGCCCATTTTATAGGTTGTCTTTTCACTGTGTTCTTTGATGCACAGAGGTTTTAAAACTTTATTTAGCCCAGTTTACCTATGTTCATTTTGTTGCCTGTCTCTGTTGAGGTAATTTTTACGCATGGCATGCAAATTCATTCTTTGCATGTGACTGTTTAGTTATTTCAGTACTGTATGTTGGAAAGATGATGCTTTCCTCATTTCTTGACCTCTTTTTAAAGGATTCCTTCTCCTGTAAATGTTAGTGTATATATCTGGACTGTCCTATGGATTAGCTTTTGAAGATTGCACATGCAAGAGAGTGCATTATTTTGATTTACATTACTCTAATAAAATACCAGAGGCTAGATACTTTATAAAGAGAAGTATTATATCCTTAAAATTTAGCTATGAGTTTTAGAGACTGAAAGTCCAAACAGCATGGTGCTGCTCTATTGAGGGTCCCCTCACTGTATCGTAGTGAATGGCATCACAATGGCAGTAGCACATGCAAGAATGAATGATCACATACTGAGACAGGAAGCTAAGAGGGGTTTTTAAAAAATATAACAATTGCTCTGAGATAACTAATTCAGAATCTCATGTGAGTACTTTAAGCTGGACATGATGGTGCATATATAATCCTAGCACTCTGAGATCCTGAAACAGGAAGACCACAAATTTGAGCCCCACCTATCCACTTATTGAGAACCTGTCTCAAAATTAAAAAATGAAAAATAGGCTAGGATACAGCTCAGTCCCCAGTACCACAACAAACATACAAAACCAGGAAAAAAAATCCCCAAAATAAAAACCTGAAATGTATTTCAGTGCAAAAACTGTGGGTTTAATTTCTAGTACTACAAAACAGGCAAACAAAGAATAAGAAGATCATAAATACCCTTCACTCAGCTTCTTCCAATGATAACATAGCCATGATACTGACACTGATACAGTCAACATACTGAACATTTACTTTACATTGCCAAAGTGTAAATGCCTGTAAGTCCTTGTCTCCTGCTCCATCTTCTCTGGCAGACACTGACTGGGGTATTGGGATGCCTCATTACAGTTTTTTAAGAGTGAAATTCTAGGCTTCTCATAACTCTGTTAGGCTGAAATGTACATCAAGCTATAGTTTTTCTTGTGGTAGCTTGTTGGAGTAGGACAGTGATGGCCTAAAAGTTTTGTGTTTAGCTCAGCTGTACTTTTACTGTTTTTTTTTTTTTTTAAGCTAGTGAGAGCAAATATTTTAGGCCAACTTTTTTAAACAAAGAAACGAGGAAATGTCTCCAGTTTGGTGGATTTATGGTCAGCCAAAGTTTGGGTGACGTACTTCTGTTACTAAAAAGAAGGACGTGAGAATAATTATTGGGGAGCAGTAGTAGTCTTTGTTGTAATATAGTGGAAAATTTTTAGGAGAACTTTTCTGGGTGGTCTCAGTTGTCATGAACCATTTTGTTCTGTAGTTAACTTATTTTCTTGTTATATTCTTTGATTTGCTTCATTTATGAAAGAACTACATGCTCTTCATGATCAAATATTAGTCTGGATAGAATACTCATTAACATAATATAAAGCTATTTTGGCACTTCAAGTAAAACCCATTTTTGTCTTTTAGGGCTTACGGAGTCCACAGGGAATAGCAAGCACACCCGAACCTGTATGCAGTCACATTATTATTGAGAGCCATGAAAGAGGATGTTTCAGGGCTCTGACTCCTGAACAACCACAATTGGACAGCCATTCTTGTGTTTTTAGATCTACTGAACCCTCAGAAGTGATCAGAGGACAACGGTGCCCATCACCATGGAGAACCAGGCACATCAATTTTTCTAAATCACTAGACCAGAACAACTCACATTTCAAAGTTTGGAATTCCTTGCAGTTACAAAGTCATTCCCAATTTCATAACAACATCAGCAAGGGTTTTCGAGCGCCGTCTTACGAAAAATCGGATCCCTGGCTGTCAGAATTAGTAGAACCTGCTTGTGTGGATTTTCATTCTTCAACACAAATAACTACCCCTGAGCCCATGAGACAGTTTACTACCTCCATCACATTTTCATCTCACCGACATTCTAAATGCATTTCAGATTCCTCTGTTTTTAAGGTTGGTGTTACTGAAAGTAGTCAAGGTACTGGAGCATCTGTGGGGGTATTTAATTCTAATATCACTGAAGAGCAAACTCCTAGAGATCTTAAACAGAAAACCTCTTCCCCTTCATCACTTAAAACAGTTAATCATTCACCAGATAAAGATGTGACCATTGTACCAGAAGGTAATAGGCAAAGTAAAAAGTCGCCTGTTGATGTTGAGCATTCTCATCAAGAAGAACAACTCTTAGAAAGATCAGATTTTAAAGTCAACCTTTCTAAGCCCAGTAGTAATACAAATTGTAGCAATTTCAAGCAAGTTCAGTTTTCTGATAGCCATGCCCTCATTAGCACAAGCAGACCAGATTCCACAGTAGGAGTAAAAGAGAAGAATATAACTCAAGATCTTCCTTCACTTATTTTTCTTGAACAACGAGAGCTTTTTGAACAAAGCAAAGATCCACATGCAGATCACCATCAGCAAAAACACTATTCACCCCCTTGTCCAAATGTTCCTCCTTGCAATTTTCTTGAACAACAAGAACTCGTTGAGCAAAGCAAACCCCCACATATAGAACATATAGATCATGAGATGAGAGTAAGCCATTATTCCTTTCCTCATTGTCAGGATTATATAGCTGCAGACCTTCCTTCTATTTTTTTCAAACAGCATCAAAGCAAAATCCCAAGTGTAGATGACCACAAGAAGAAAGACCATTTTCCTCTCTCTCAAGGTCAGGATTGTATAGTAGAAAACAACAAACATATACCTAAATCACATGTTTCTAATATAAATGTTGAAGCTAACTTCAATAATGCAATCTCCCATTTATCTCCTGATCATTATACATTAGCAACATCTGCATCTGCTTCACCTTCAAATAAAAAAGCACTTTCCTGTGTTCGTATCACTCTTAGTCCCAAGACTCCTTCCAAGTTGGATAGTGGAATCTTAGATAAAAGATTTAATTCATTGGATCCTGCATCTAAAACAAGGATGAATAGTGAGTTTAACTCTGACCTACAAACTATATCTTCGAGATCATTGGAACCAACCTCCAGATTATTGACCAATAAATCTGTAGCACAGAATCAAGAATCTTTAGGTTTTCTAGGACCTAAATCTCCACTGGACTTCCAAGTTGTACAGTCTCCTCTTCCAGATAGTAATACTATTGCTCAGGACTTGAACACTGTACCTTCTCAGAATAGCCAGATAACAACCTCAAGGCAAATACAAGTGAACATTTCAGATTTGGAAGGATATTCCAAACCAGAAGGGACTCCGGTATCTGCAGATGGGTGAGTCTCGTGATAACAATGAAGCTGATGGAATTTGTGGTAAAGGGTTTTAAATATTTAAGCAAATGTAAGTTCTTGAGAAAAGGCAGTATGATTTCTTTTAAGGGAGGTTGTATCTGACTAATCTGCTAGAAGTCTTTCAAGAAGTATGTAAATAAGAATATGAAAAGGTAATGTATTTATACTTTCAAAGGGCTTTTGGCAAGATGACAAAATGTTGTAAGAAACTGAATTACTTTGAAAGGAATCTTTGATAATCCAGTGCTGTAATTTACTAATTATTTTTGTGTTGAAGATAGGCTAACAAACTCCTTTGGGAGATTGCGTATGTGTCTCCCCTGCCCTCCTTTGATTTCCCTTTCATTTCCCTCAAATATTAGTATTTACAAAGAAAAAGGGAACTTTACAGTGGAGAATCCTGACAGATAACTATTTTAGACAGGTTACTAAGGTTAGCATCACCAGTAATGCATATCAACTCACTGTCGAGAGGCATGTTTTCTTATTTTATTCAATGGTTTATGATTGTATTGATCAGCTTTCATAGCTAGAACAAAATACCTGATGCCCATAACTTAAGGGAAGAAAGGTTTATTTTGGTTCATGATTTCAGTCCATGGTCTACTCACTGCAAGGCAAAGACTTCAAGGCAGAAGGACATGGGCAAGGAAAACGCCTCAACTCATGGCAACCAAGACAGAATGGGTTGGAAAGCAAGAGAAGAGGTCAGGGAGCAGATATATATATATATATATATAGTCCCTAGGGTCATGCCTACCATGACCCATACTACCCATTGACCCATTCCTCATAATAGATTCCACATATCAGAGAAAACATGCAATCCTTGTCTTTCTGAGTCTGGGTCATTTTGCTTAACATAATAATCTGTATTTTTTTCATAATTTAATTCTTTACAGCTGAGTAATACTCCATTGTATATAAACACCACATTTCATCTGTTGATAGACAGCTAGACTGGTTCCATTCTGTTGGCAATAGTGAATTGTGTTGTAGTAAGCAGATGTGCAAGTATTGTTAGAGGATACTGTCTTTTAGTTCCTTCAGGGATGTATCAAGAAGAGCTATAGCTGAGTTAATATGGTAGTTTAGTTTTTTGAGGAACTTCCATGGACTTCCATGGTGACTGTACTAATTTGCATCCCCAACAGTAGTGGAGAAGGGTTCCTTTTCACCTACATCTGCACCAAGTTTTTTTTTTTTTTTTTCCATTCCTGATGATAGTCATTCTGAGTGGTGTAAAGGTGGAATATCAGTGTGGTTTTGATTTGCATTTCCCTGGAGGCCAAAGATGTTGAATATTTATTTATATACCTAAATGACTGTATTTATTTTGAGAAGTGGCTAATTCATTTGCTCGTTTGTCAGTTGGGCTCTTTGTTTTTTGGGTGTTAACTATTTTGAGTTCTTTGTACATTCTAGATATTACTCTGTTGGAAGTATAGTTGGTGAAAAATTTCTCTCATTCTAAAACCTGTATATTCACTGTTAGTTGTTTTTCTTGCAGTACAGAAATTTTTTATTTTAATGTCATCCCATTTGTTGGTTCTTGGTATTATTTCCTGTGCTATTGGATTCCTATCAGAGTCTTTGCCTGTGCCTATGACTTAAAGTGTTTTCCCTTACAAGTTTCAGTTTTACATCTTGTATCTTTGATCCATTTTGAGTCACTTATTGTTCAGGGTGAGAAATAGGGTTCTAGTTTCAGTCTCTTCTACAAGTGGTTATCTAGTTCTCTGAGCATCATTGGTTAAAGAGATTGTTTTAATTCTAGCACTTGGGAGGCTGAGGCAGGAAGACTGCCAAAGATTGAAGCTAGCCTGTGCTACATAGTGAGTTTAAGACCAGCCTAGGCTACATAGAGAGACCCTGTTTCAAAAAACAAAATGAAATAAAACAAAACAAAAAAAGAGGTTATCTTTCCTCCAACATATGCTTTTGACCCATTTGTAAAAAAAAATCAAGTGACTGTAATTATATTTTTTAAATATGTCATTTATTCTTTTGATCTATATGTCTGTTTTTGTGCCAGTATCACATTGTTTTTTCTTACTATGGCTTTGTAGTATAATTTGAAATGAGCCATTGTGATTTCTGTCTTTGCTCATTTTGCTTCAGATTGCTTTGGCTACCCTGGGTTTTTTGTGTTTCTGTATGAATTTTAGGATTTTTCTAGTTATATGAAGAATGTGATTAGTATTTTGATGGTGATTCATTGTGTCTGTAGCTTGCTTTTGCTTATGACCATTTAAACAATATTAATTCTGACAGTCTATGATGAATAGGGGAAGTCTTTCCACTTTCTAGTGTCATATTCCATTTCTCCAGTGTTTCAAAATTTTCACTGTAGATGTCTTTCCATCTCCTTGGTTAGGTTGGACCTTAGGTATTTTATTTTTTGAAGCTATGTTGAATGGGTTTACTCCCAATTTTGTTTGCAGCTAATTCATTATTGGTATGTGGATTATTGGTGTGTAGAAAAGCTACTGATTTTTTATTTGTTTGATTGTATGTATGTATTTATTTGAGACAGGGTCTTGCCATGTAGATCAGGGTGGTCTTGCACTTAACTGTGTAGCCCAGGCTGACCTTGAACTTGTGATGATCCTCCTGTCTTGGCCTCCCAAGTGCTGGGATGATCCTTCTGTGCCACACTGCCTGGCAACTATTTTTTTTAATGTTGATTTTGTATCCTGGTGTATCCAGAATTTGCTGCATGTATTTATCAATTCTGAAATTCTTTTGGTAGGTCACAAAGATCTTCTGAGTATAGAATGATAATTGTATACAAATAAGGGTAACTTGACTTCTTTTCCTATTTGTTTCTCTTTTATTTTTGTCTTAACTAAACTTAACTTTCTGCCTTTTGATATGTTCTTGATATTACCCTGATGGAATACAGTATTATTTGCTTTTTTAAAATAAAAACTTCAGTGTTTGAATAATTTTAGATTCACATTAAAGATACAAAATAAAGCTCTCTGTAGTCCTCTCCCAGGTATTCCTATTGTTAAAATCTTAAATTGTCATCACATATGTGTGAAAACTAAGACACAAGCATTTGTTTATTGCTATTAATGGTCTCCTGGTCTATACATGCATTTCACCAGTTTTTCTGTTAATGTCTTTTTTCTGTTCTATGACCTGATCCTTAGTTTAGTTGTTGCTATAGTCTGAATATTTGTGTCTCCTGCAAATCAGTATATTTAACTTAATCCTCTAATGTGGTTATTTGGAGATGGAATCTTCATGGAGGTGATTAGGTCATGAGGATGGCTCCCTCTTAAATGGGATTAGTGCCCTTATCAAAGAAACTTTAGAGAGCTAGTTGGCCCTTTCTTCCATGTGATAACATGGCAAGTAGATGTCATCTGTGAACCAGAAAGCAAGCCTTCATTAGGCAATAAATCTGCCAGAGCCTTGATCTTGAACTTAACAGGCTCTAGGGCTATGTGCCATAAATTTCTATTGTTTATAAGCCATTCAGTCTATGGTATTTTGTTATAGCAGCCTGAATGGACTAGGAAAAAAATTGATACCAAGAAGTGGAATTGCTACTATAATAAATACCTAAAAATATGAATGTAGCTTTGGATTTGAGTAATGGGTAGATGCTGCAAGACTTTTTAGGTGTATACTAGGAAAAGATTGCTGTGAACAGGTTGTTAACATTCATTTTGGTGTGTGCTTAGGAAAGTGGAAAAACCATAGAGAAATCCTTAATATTAAAGATTTTTGAGTAGAATATAAGATATATGTAGGGAACAATTTCAGACAGAAAGTAGGAATGTGTTGTTGGAAACTGATGGAAAAACCATTCTTTTTTATGAAGTATCACAGAACTAGGCTGAATTAATTACATTCATGTCCTAATGAATTACATTCATGCTTTATGACATGTAGAACTTGCAAATTATGAATTTGACTAAAGAATTTTCTAAGTGAGGTATTGAAGGTACAGGTAGATTTCTTCTACATCCTGATTGTAAAATGCAAGAAAAGAAACAATTTAAAGATGGAATTCTAATCAAAATAGCAGAAATTTTAAAAATTGAAAACTCTTACTGTTTCTTATTGTGAAAAATGAGAACCTATGTTTGGGAGAAAACACCAACAGTGTGGCCAAGTAGCCATTTGATAAAAAGCAGTAGTACAGTCAGGCAGGTACAGTTCTTCAAGAAAACTGAAGAATTACTCCAAAGACATTTCATATATTTTTGGGACTACCACTCCCATCTATGGCCCAGAATACAAGGGCCTTGGGGATAAAATAATTTCAAATGAGATGCTTTAGGCAACAATGGGGTCTTGGTGCTTACTGTCTCTCCCTTTTCCTGCCTGCATTGTAACTCAGAGCCCCAGTACAGTATTTTATGTGTATACCCCAGCAAAGTTGGGAATATAGATGCCTCAGCCTCAGGAATCACATAGGAAATGACTGAGTGAAAACCCTTGGCGAACCCACAAGGGAGTGCCTAGTAGAGCCTGAGGATAGGGCTATCCCCAAAGCACCAGACTAGTAGAGCCATCTGGGTATAATTCCAGCTGAGGAGGGCGAGACGTGTGGAATTCACACAGAGTCATCAAGAAAGTAGGTCTACTGCAGAGAACTATAGTAGGTACAGGATTGCCCAATGCTGTGGGGACAAAGTCAGTGCCCTAATGGGTCCAGAAGGCAAGATCTTCAACCCAGTGAACCTGAAGGGTAGGACCTTGAGTCAAAGATTATTCTTGAGTTTAAAGATTGGGACCTATTACCCTCCCCCGCTTTTTCATTCATCACTTCTTTTTGCAATGAAAATATCTATCCTATCTCCAGATACATTCTGTTATTTATTTATTTATTTTATTTTTTTTATAATTTTATTTAAAGAGAAAAAAACAAAACAAAATAAAACAGAATAAAGGGTAGCAACCATACAGTATTCCAAGGAAAAAAGGAAAAGTACAACAATAAAACCTAAGAAATTATTACTTGACTAATTACATACTGACTTCTTGGAAATAGTTGTTTAAATTACAAAGTTAAAGCATGTAAAGTAGACATTCAA
>PVJX010009508.1:0-30000 GCA_004027295.1 Dolichotis patagonum
GTAAGCATGAGTCCCCATCTCATAGCTTTGAAGCCTTTCAATGTTTTCAATCATCAGTTGGAATGGTTTTATTCTGTTTTGTTTGACTATATCATGCGTGATGATATGAACAGCTGTTTTGAAGAAAACAAAACATTATGACAGCTATTGCTGATTTAATATCATCCTTCTTAGAAGTCCTACCATGCTTCTATTGTTCCACTACCATTGGTTCTGTCTATCGCATTGTGTCTTATTGGGATTTGAATATGAGTGATAGTTTAAACAAAATTTTTCTATCGAAAATGAGATATTATAGTACCCATTGATCATTTTCTGTTATTCAGTTCAGAAAGCCCTGTAATTTTTTCGCTCTATGCATGGCTTTATACTATTTTGTTATGTTTGATATTGTTGTATTTGAAACTATGCTCAACTATAGCAGAGCAAGTGATATGGTGATAGCTACTGTTGATGTCCGGTTGTCTTAATGTAAAGTACTGTGTTGCCTATGTTGTCCTGTTCTGATCTGCTCTGTACTGCCCTCTTTTTTTTTATTCTCTTTAAAATTAAAAATTAAAAAAATTATCATTATTTGCAGGTGACATGACACTCTACATAGAAGACCCCAAAAACTCCACCAAAAGACTTCTAGATTCAGTAACCAAATTCAGTCATTGTAATGGATTGGTAACTCGTGGTCAACTTAAACACCAGCTGCACTGGAACATTGTGGTGCTAAGCATGGTTGCACCACCTGAGGATGGTTGCCAGCATAAAAAGGAGACTTAGAGAAGAACAGTAGCCTTGTGGGTTCTTCTAAGTGGCAGTGTTGTTTGGAGCTACTGGTTCTGCTGCAGGAGCTTGTCATTCTGGCTCCCCTGACATGAACTCAGCTATTATCATTGGAGGATATCGGGACCTTGCTGTTGAGAACGGCTGTGGTTCACCTTGGAGGAGCTTTGGTCCTTACTTTGAACATTGCTTTCTGCCTCTGGAGGGGAAGATGTATGCTGTTCAATCTCCAGGACAAGTGTGTCATGCTGGCTTCCTGATATATAGTTGGCTGTTCTCATCATTGGAGGAGCTGAGGATGGCTGTGGTACTTTTCGGGGGAGACCTTGTTTTTACTTTGGGCATTGTTTCTTGGCTCCAGTGTAGAACATCAACCTACTAGCACAGATCCTTCACCCTGCTGGCACAGATTTTCCAGCTTCCACTATTGACCTTTTGGCCTTCCTAGTGCAGATCCATAGCATAGACTTGCATGGGTCATTGTTGTGGGCTCTGGATTTTCAGCAGAACTCATGCAGGTTATTGCCATGGGATCTAGGTCCTCAGCTGAATTTTCTAGGTCTTTAGTGTTGTGGACAGATTTCCTGCACCCTCTTTGTATTTAACTCTTGGGTGATCATTATAAATAATACTATAAATTACGTGTCCTGTATGTAATTGTTTTCCTTGTAACCCCTGACTACAACAGTCATGTAACTAGGTATAAAATCAGCACTCAAAAATCAATAGCATTCCTAAACACAAATAACAAACCTGCTGAGGGTGAAATTAGGGAAACACTATTCACAACAGCATTAAAAAAAGAAATATTTAGAAATCATTCTAACAATGGAAGTAAAACATCTCTACATTGAAAACTACAATACTCTGAAAAAGGGGATCAAAAAGGATAACAGAAAATGAAAAGATATCTCTTGCTCTTAGGTAGGAAGAATCAACGTAGTGAAAATGGCTATAATCCCAAAACTGTGATGCCTGTCTGTTGTGCCACCCTGGCAAGGAACCAGTTGATTATGGACTGAAACCTCTACAAACTGTGAGCTAAATAAACCTTTACCTTTTAACTCTAAGTGCTGTATTGTTTCAGCAGTGACAGAAAAGTAAGACAACTGCCAAACATTTCCAGAGTGGTTGTATAATTTTATATTCTCACCAGCAATATAGGAGCAATCTAATTTTCTGTATATCCCCAGCAGTTAGTGTTGTTACCACACTTTACTTTAGCCACTTACAGTGGGTAGTGATACCTCATTGTAATAGTTTGTTGGTACAATGTACATACACATAATGATTATATTCATCAAAAGGAATTTGCACCTGTATATGATATATCATGAATGCCACCTCTAGAGGAAATTAGGCAAAAAGGTACAAATTAGTCTATATTATGTCATCCAATCATATGTAAATCTATAACTATCTCAAAAGAAAAATGTTAATTAAAATATAATGGAAATTATATGTTATCAAAAAAATTCAACAAGAAGAGAGAAATCCCACCCTGACAGTAAAACTGATGAACCAGCATCCAAGAACCCCAAATGGGATGTCTTCAAAAACAAGAACTAAAGCAGAGCAGACAACTCTGTGACAAAACCAACTATGACACTGCCATTCGAGCAAAATAGATTTGGGAGATATTAAGAAGAAAGGACTATGACAAAGACAAAAGTGAAGTTGATGAGTAACTTGCAGTTGATGCAAGGGAAAATTAAAACTATTGCATTTGCACATGATTCTACTTCTGTGATCCAGTATTATATTCAGTATCGCAATAAAGAATACAAAGCAAGATTCTGAAGAACTGCAAGATGATTTGTTTGAATTAAGTAAAGCCAAATATTCCAGAAATATTGTTAAGAGATTTCTCATGTATGGAAGTAAAACAGAGATTGCAAAGATAATCAAAAGTTTTAAAGGCCATGTAAGGAAGATGCTGTAGCATGCAGAAGCCTTGATCATAATGGAGTATACATACAATGACAAAGCCATTTGGAGCAGAACATGCTGACTGAGGAGCTCTATGAGAACACATTTCACATTTATAAGTCTATAGAACATCCAACTCTGGACAAGGTGTTAGAGATACAGCCAGAAAAATTAGGGTTTATTCATTTATTTATTTTTATCTTTTAAAAATCTTTTTTATGTTAAAGAGAATAAAACAAAACAAAACAAAACAAGGCAAATCAGAATAGAACAATGCAAGCAACACAGGACTTTAAAACAAGACAACAGGAAATCAACAGTGGCTACCATAGTGTCTCTTGTTTTCTTCGAAATAGTTGTCCATATCTTCACACACAACAATATCAAACATATCAAAATAGTATAATACCACTCAAAAGAATGAAAGCATTACAGGACTTCAACACCAGATAATAGGAAATGAACAATGGATTTATTATGTCTCATTTTCTTCAAAACAGTTGTCTACACTATCACACATAATAAAATCAAAACACAACAGACTAAAACCGATTAAACAAATGAATGAAAACATTATAGGACTTCAAAAAATGATAATAGGAAACCAACCATGAATACCATAATACATCCCATTATGTTCAAAATATCTGCCCACACCATCAGACACAGTAAAATCTAACAAAACAAAACAGAACAAAACCAAGTCTAACAAAATTGTGAAAACAATACAAGAGTTTAAGCCAAGACAGTAAGAAGTGAACAATATCCCTACCTTCTCCTCCCAGGTGTTTCCTCCCCTATCACTTTTATAATATACATTGTACTTTTTTGATTCCTCTAACTCCTTCTGTTTTTTTGCTAGGGTTCACCTGTATGAGTTCAAACTGTTTCACCCATGAACATGATCTCCAGTTGCATCCATTTACCTACAAGAGCCTCAAGATTATTCTACTTTTTAGTTGGGTAGCTTTCCATGGTACAAAAATACTGTATCTTTCGTATCCATTCTGTGGTTGATGGGCAAGTTACCCTTGCTTTTTTTCCTGATTTCCTGTTGTATGGAACAATTGTTTTCTCTCCTGTGATTTTGTCTATAAATTTCCTTTCAAGTTAAATGTGTTTCTTTTTTTCTTTTAATTTTTTTATTAATTTGAAGGTAGTAAAATACAACAGAACAGGATAGAATAAAGACAATTGAGATGGTATAGTAAAATTGGTACAGAACTTCACAGCAGGTTACCAGGATAACAGTAATAGGTACCATAGTATATCTCGTTATTGTCATGTTAATTTGGGAGCTCTGTACATATGTTTCTTTTTTTTTATAAGAATCTATTCATCTAAAATTGTTTCTAAAAATCAAGTAAACATATACTTATGTTTACCAATAAAACTTAATTTATAAAAATAAGTAGCAAAAAAAAAAAAATAGGTAGCCAACCAGACTGGGTCCACAGCCTTTTGTTTGCTGACCCCAGCTTTATTCCATGGTTAAAATTCAATATTATCATTATTTACTTTATAGCTCAAATTGTTCCACTTTTGTCTTATAGGAGATTTTTGAGACTGGCTTTGATAATATATTTCAACATGCTACCCCTCTGTTTTTGAGAACTTACTTTCTCTCTTGCACCATAATATATTCCCATGTTTTTTGCTACTGCATGCCTATAACCAACTAGTTCCTTTTATTAAAAGCAGACTACTTCCTTTTATTAAAAAATGGTGTTTACTGAGCAAGATCTAGGAACTAGATGTGATCACTGTTACTGCAGTGTTAGTGCTCATAAGTTGTCTCAGCAGATGAAGCTAGCAAAAATATGTAGGCATAATAACCCACATATACATTCTGTACTCTATACACAGATATATTCCCTATCTGGATATTCAAAAAACATGAGCTCATATAAATATCTGTTTTCAATATAAAACTACAGAATTCACTTAAGACTCTTGTTTTATTATTTATAGCTTTTTACTCTAAGAATGAGAAACTAGGTTCTCATCCTGTAGTCTATTTTACTTTAGTATGCCCAGACATTTTATAATTGCTAGACTTATGAGAAATAATCTTATTAACTAGACAGTTGCATTATGTACAGTGCTTTTTGTCTTTACCTTTACATTACCCAGTTAAAATACTCCTTTTCAGTTATTTTGGTTTGTTGCTTCCTGCAAAACCTAGCAGCAGAGAATAAAGAGAGCTTATGAAATTGCAGATGGAATTCACTTTTTATTTACAGTTACATTTGCAGTTTGGGGATTCTCTAAGTAATATTAAAGCTATGGCTTCATAAAGTGATTTTTTATTTTCTCAGGAAGAAACATGGAGAAAATAATACATACTCAACACTGCTTTCAGTTACTAGAAGTCTGAAAAGTTATTTTAATAAGGCTCAGTTTATAATTTTAGTTTTTATAATTCACACTTGTGTCCTACTTTCTACACTTTTTCTAAAATGTTTTATGATTTTAGCTTTCACATTTAAGAACCATGACATAATTTGAGTTAAATTTTGTATACTGTGAAGTTACAGGTTGGGGCTCATTTTTCCCCCTACACTGCATATTCAGTATGGGGGGAAATGTTCAAAAACATTATTTTTAAGGAAGACTACCTTTTAAACATGTTTTATATGCTTACAGGGATCACTCAATACACAACAAAAATACTGACAATAGGTGAATGTGAGAGTTTCTAGAGCAAGCAAAAAACAGTGGGATCTAGTGCATGAGTGGAAGAATTAATACGCAATAGGAGCTGGATGTGTTGTTGCTCATGTGTAGGTGGAATCTGAAATTTCTCTTGTAATAACTCTAATTTTCTTAATGGGAACAAAAACATGAATGTTTTTTAAGTATCTTTGAGGTCAATTTAATATAGTTAAGCTCTATTCAGATAGTGCTTAATATACTGCTGAACGTATAATTGATCTCAACAACACATAACATTAATTTGGAAAAGAGAAAATAAAAAATAACTATTCAAATTACTTATTTTAGAACATGTAATAAGATGATTATGCATTCGTATTTGTGGATACCATCATTTACGATATACTGGAAAATATTTTTAAAAGTTCTTTGTCCTGTTATTGAGTTAAGAAATAAGGTGTCCACACTGTAATCAAATCCCCTAATTATATATTAAGTTAAAGCATTTACTCTCTTAATTTATCATAACTATAAAGCAGTAATACATTAAACAAACACAAAGTGATTGTCATCATTAGATTTACCTTCTTATAGGTAATTGTTTTAACCAAATGTCTAATTTCATACATCTGAAGTGAGCATTTCCCGCTATTTGACAACCCTATTAAACACTTTTCTCTCAACCTTCAAACTTCTTCCGACATCTATTTTTGTCTTGTAGCTGATAAGCTTGCCTTGTACTTTATAAACAGAATTAAAGGAGACATTTTATCCCTACCAAGTATGTTAATCTAACTGTAACTGTACTGCCAGACTCTGACTTTACTCTTGTAAAACAGAAGAAATGTCTTTATTCCTTGAATTTTTTGCTTGTGTTTTGGGTCTCACTGCCTTTACTTTCAAGTACTTTACTCCTAAAACTGTTTTCTGGAATTACTGCTTCTTCATTAGTCAGTGTAGTGGCCTGTAAATTTTTAAAAAGAACTCCCTTGACTCCTCATCGGTAACCCCTTTTGTATGTTTCCCACTCACAGCCTAAATTCTCAAAGGTATTGTCCCAACTTTTTCCCTGCCTTTTATTGTCTGAACATACTCCAAGTAGACTTCTCCTTCCCTCAGTTCAATTAAGGTCATGTGTAACTCTACCAAACTGGATGGTAAATTGTATATCCTTATTTTCCTCATTTTCCAGTAGTATTTTATTGACACAACTGACCATTACTTTTTGTACCTCTCTAGGCTTTTCTAGTACTCTAATCACTCCCTCTATGCACTCCGCTTAGTTAGGCCCTACCTACCACACCCAACATCTGATTGATAAAGTGTCTAAAGGGCTTTGTCTTGGCTGTCTTCCCTTCCTTTTCCTTGGCTTTAAAAGAATACACACAGTGATAAGTTCCAAACTTACACTTCAACCCCGAGCTATGGATATATTATGACCACCTCAAAGTTACTAGGTTCAAAGAAAATTTGATTTCCTCCTCACCCTCTCAATTTGCTCTTCCTCAACTTACTGTTGTCGTTCCCATAAATATATCAAAGACATCTGTCACAGAACTAGTGGAAACAATCCTAAAATTCATATGAAAACACAGAAGATTCAGATTAGCCAAAATAATCTTGAGCAAAGACAACAAAAATAACAACAGTCCTACAAGCAATACAATATCCCATTTCGAAGCACACTACAGAATTATCGTAACAAAGATGCCACAGTACTGCATAAAAAGAGACATGTAGATCAATGGAACAGAACAGAGGACACAGAAATAACATACCTAAACCACCGCCATCTAATTATTGACAAAGGGGCCAACAACTGCATAAAAGAATGCCTCTAACAAATGATGCTGGAAAAAGTGAATATCCATATGCAGAAGATTAATACTACATCACAATCTTCCACCCTGCACTAAGATTAACTCAAAAGGGATCGCAAATCTAGCTATAAAACACAAACTTTGACACTGCTACAAGAAAACACAGGGAAAACACTTGAAACTATAGGCACAGCCAGACTTTCTGAACAGGACTTCAATAGCAAGAATCAACAAATGCAACTAAATCAAATTACAAAGCTTCTGCACAGCAAAGGAAAGAACAGCATGAACAGAAAACCTGTAGAATAGAAAAAAGTCTTTACCAGCTACTCTTCCAATAGAGGATTAATACTACTATACATAAAGAACTAAAAAAATTAACAAATTAGTAAAAATGAATTTTACTAATTTGTTAATTACAAATGAATTTTACTAATTTATTAATTACAAAAAATGAATTTTACAATGAATAAATGGGCAAAGGAATGGTTAAACAATTCTCCAAAGAAATATAAATGTCTAAAAGTATTGGAAAAATGCAAGAAATCTTTAGACATCAGGAAAATACAAATAAAAACTTGAAATTCCCAGTCAGAAAGGCTCTCATCAAGAATAGAAAGAGCAACGAATGATGGAGAGAAAAATGGAACCCTTCTACATTTTTGATGGGAATGTAAACCTGTACAAACACTAGAAATCAGTATGAAGGTTAAAAAAACCCCTAAAATAGAGCTACCATTTGATCCAGCTAAACCACTCTTCAATAAATTCCTGAAAGAATTAAAGATAGAACACTATAGTGATTTTTACCTGCATAGCCAGCTTATTGCAGCACAATTCACAATAGCTTAGCTCCAGAAACAGCCTACATGCCTGTCAATAGATAAATGGATAAAGAAAACGTGGTGCATTTATACACAATGAAGTACTAAACAACCACAATGAATGAAGTCCTGTCACTTTCAGGAAAATGGATGGAATTTGAGACCATCATGCTAAGCAAAATAAACCAGACTCAGAACATTAAGTATCATGTATTTTTCTCTCACATGAAGAATCCTTTAAAAAGAAATGACAGGAAAGTAGAAAAGGCAGACTCTTAGAGACAAGGAAGGGAATCGGGAAGAGAGGAAAGAAAGGAGGAGGGCATAAGATGCTGAATATAATCAAAGTATGTTATGTGCATTTATCAATATACCAAAACAAAACTTATGATTCTGTATCACTAACATGCACTAATTTTGTTAATAGGCTGAGCTCATTATGCCATCTTATCCAGAAAGATCCCCCAAATCTTCAACTCATTCATGCATTAGGTCAAAGTAACTTGCTCAGAGAAGCAGTCCCTAACTCTCCCTAGTCATTCTAGAATATCTGATCTACTACCCTCATTTGTTTATGGCTGTAGGTATCAACTTTCTAAAATTACCACTGATAATGATTTATCTTACTCTGTCCCACTAGGTATACTCTAATAGGGCAGACTTTACTCTTTTTATTCATTTTAAATTCTAAGTAGCTACGAAAATGACATACACAGTAGGTACTCAATACTTAAGTGAATTTCCAAAAAAGCTATTAACGTTGAAAGAAAAATTTAATCTTTAATGCAGAAAAATCCTTATGCACAATTCTTTTCACTGTATCATCTTTATAAAAGCAAAACTTTGAAAATCACCAAACTGTCTAACATTTAAGGAATGATTCCATAATTATAGTAGACACATAAGATGGGCTTTTATGCAGTCATTAAAAACATGTATCAGGATTTTTCACAGTAGCAAGAAAAGCCTCCATTATAAGGTGAATTTTTAAAAAAAACAGAATCCCAATTTTATACATAGTATGACTTTAACAACTTAAGAATATATGTATCAAAAAACATAAAGGGGAATAACTTATATCTCTATATTGTAAGATCTGTAGGCAAATATTTTCTATTTTATGTCTCTGAATTTTCTATAAATAATATACAGTACTAGTATAAAATAATAATTCTCAGAGGGGACCTAGAAAGCCTCTCATAATCTGTTATTAGGCTTACACAGTCTCTTTATATGGATGAAGACTGTTTTTTGTAAATGCATGTTATCTGAATGTAGCATCCAAGTTCCACATAAGATTTCTATCCCCATGTAAGAGTGTTTTATGCAGTAAGTACACTGTCCACAGGTAAACTAACAAATAGCAAAGTCATACTATAACCAAGTAATGACATCTAGTCTACAAACAGTACTATAAATAGTACTAGTGACCTGCACTGCAAGACTTGGAATGGCCTTCCAGGTTTCACTCCTGGTCAGGAATTGTATTCTGCTCCTCCCTGATGAATCTTACTGCTATGACCTTTGTCTTAAGTTACTTTTCTCCTTCCTGAGACAAAATACTCAACACCCACAAGTTAAGGGAGGAAAAGTTTATTTAGTTCACAGTTTGTAGAGGTTTTAGGCCATAATCAGCTGGCTCCAAATCAAGGGGCACATAGCAGAGAGGCAACCATTTATGGCAGCAGAAAACAGCAAAATCAGTGAGAGAGAGGGAAAAAAGGAAACAAGTTTCTTTCTGGCCCTTTTTATCTTATCCAGATTGCTGGAATTAGGGTGGCGCCAATCCAATCAGTATACTTATCCAGCAATTACCCACCCTAACTCCAGCACTCATATTCTTGGCATTGAACCTTGAATCAATCACAAACTCTAGATTTAATTACCTCCAAAAAACCCCACCCCCATCACTACATGAGGCTTTGGAAGGACATTAGACACAAACCATAACAACCTTACATTGGGGTGGTTAGACCTAGTATCTCTTCATTTTGTGGCTAACTTAAAATAATACTATGAGTAACACTATATTGAATAAAAACAGCACAGTTCTTAATTGTAATTGCCTGTGGCAACTGTCACTACCTTCGCCTTCCATTCTGAAATGAATTTGTAATATAACTTTCACATTATTAACAGTGGTGTCTAGTATCATACATCCTAACCTAGAAAGTCCTCTGAAAGTGACACAAACAAGTCGATTCTGATGGATTTGGGAGAAAATGTCTTAGTTATTCTTTTTGTTACTGAGACAAAATACCCAACACTGAAAGTAAAAAGGGGAAAACATTTATTTAGCTCACAGTTTGTAGAGGTTTCAGTTCGTAATTGGCTGGTTCCAAGGCACGGTGGCTCCATGGCCGAGAGACAACAGTTCACGGCAACAGGAGACAGAAAAAGCAGTAAGAAAGAAGGGGAAAGCAAGCCTCTTTCCATCCCTTATACTGTATTCAGGCTACTCACCCTAGGGCAGGTGTAGCACTCACATCTTTAATCCCAGCATTGCACAAACTCTAAATTCAGCCACTTCTGAAAAGGCCACCCCCATGAATACAAGAGACTTCGAGTGAACATCCAGGCACAAATCATAATAGAAATCAATGTCTTCATAGTGTGGAAAGTGAGGTAGGTACAGGATTCCTAGGGACAGGGAGAGAAGCAGAATTTCCTGGACAAGAAAACTGATGGCAACTATGTCTTGGTTTTTCTAACTAATGTGGGGAACAAACTAGCTTGTATACTTCTCTTGCCATCAGTTTATTCATGGGCTTTTACTTTCATTTAGGTGCTTTCTGTTCTACTATACCTTATATATTTCTAGTACATAAAATTGCAACCTTTCTCAAGCTCTATCAAAAGACTGACATCAGCCATACTTTTGACAATGATACAATACAGAATTCACCTCACATCTAACCAATCTGTTTTATTTCTAGATTATCCAGCCTCTGGATTAAAGTAAAATCAAATATTTGTTCACAATTGTGAAGAACAATATAACCTTTAGAGTAAAATCTCAGTTAACAGCTCCTATGATAATCTCTTCTTACTCTACAATCCAATGTGATGTGAAATTCCTATCCTAGAGAAAAAAAATCCTAAGAATTTTGTGTTATGATGAATTGTGTACCCAAGGCCCCCAAAATATCTAGATCCTGGGCACAGTATCTACTTTCAGCCCCATGTCTACCCTCTCATCCTAGCAGTCAACCCAGCAATTATTTGGTGCTTTCCCTCATGCATCCTACTTCAGATTCTTGTGCATATCAGTGTTATAAAGGAGGGGCACTATATTTCACTTTATCTTTTAATAATTCAATCTACCTTTATATTGGCCAACAAGAGATTTCTGGGAAGATGGAGGAGCAGTAAGCAGCACAGAAAACAGCTTCTCTGACAGTCACTGTCCAGACGCTAGAATATAGCCCTGTGAGGAAGACAAAGGAAAGAACTGGCTCCACTGGACCTAGGAAGAATCTGAAGTGAAAATCAAAGCCCACAGAAAGAGTAAAAAGGAAAACTTCAAGGAAGAAGAAAGTGATAGCCAGTGGTGCCTTTGAGAGGAGCTGTTTGAACCTGAGACACATGTCCACGGGGTCATAGACAGTGATGGCTGTGACCCAAGGCTTCTGCAGAGAGACTCGGCAATGGAGGGAGCAACGGATGTGGAGAACTGCACTGGCTGGCAATGAGTGCAGGGGACTCAGCCCTACCATACAGACAGTGTGATTTAGCCAGGAACCATTCTGGAGATGGGCCAGCTGTGCTCAGAACCAAGAACTGCCGCTGGCTGCATCTAGCAGCTCCCAGCTGGGCACACCCCCGTGGAAATTGCTTGGACTGTGGCAAGCCCAGTGAGTCTGGTCTCAGGGCAGGCCTGCTGAGATTATCCACTACTCCCCCATAAAGCAACTGCTGGGGGAATAGATCAGCACAATTTGGGATTCTGTCTCCACAAGTTGTATAGTGAAACTAGTGAAACCAGAAAGAATCTTGGAAGTGTACTTTTTCTTTTTCTTTTCTTTCTCCTCTATTGTATTTATATGAGTGTGAAAGTGTTTCCTAACCTCCCTGTAGGTGTGGGTCTGTTCTGTTCTTATTTATCTTCTATCTCTCTTTTCCTTCAGTCTTCTGCACCAGTTTCCCCAAGTTGACATGATCTCCTTTGTCCTCCAACCTTACTTCTAATCACTTTCTCTTCTTGCACTTCTCTATTTTCTCCTTAATCCATTTTAAATTTTAACCCCGAGGGCAAAATTGACACCTGACAGACTTATATATTGCATATAATTATCTTGTTTTACATTTTGTTATATAATCACAAATCTAATTCATATGGTTAAAAGTTGCAAATTAAAGGGTTATCTCAGTTTGTTTTCTAAGCTGTGTTCAATGCTATTGGTACCACTACAGCCAAAACTGACATAATTGTTCTAAACAGCTATTGGTATTGGTATTCCCTATCTGAGATTAACCAAGGGTCACAGAAAATCCAGTGGCACAGTGCCAAAGAAACAGGGACTAGGCCAAACAAACAACAACTTCTCATCTTCAACAAACTAAAGAGGTAAGATCTAGCAGACTCAAAACCCAAAAACTAGCTACACGTGGAAGATACCTCCGAGAAGTAGGCATCACCTAAGGGTCCTCCTAAATACTACCAATAAAGCAACCTACCATAAGCAATTTACAAGCATCACCCCAGGAATTAAACTAAAAAAAGAAAATGAGAAGACACTTAAGCAAAAACACAACCCTAAATATTTAGTTCACCAAGGGCAAATTGAGAGGGCAATGAGGTGGGACTCTCTAAAGTGGAAACAACAAAGCAATTGAATAAAGTTCTGGAAAAAATGAAACCATAAATAATTTCTCAGATAACTACAGAGATTACCAAAATATATACCATGCATAGCGACATTAGAGTAGACAGACAAAAAAACTGACATGCTTAAGAAAATTATGGATGCTCAGCACAGGAAAGAAATGGAATCCATAAAGCAGATTCAAGCAGATATCCAGGAGAATAAGAACTCCATTTAAAGTATTCAAAGCAGATTAGTCCTATGCAAGGACAGGATCTCAGATATAGAAAATAGGCTTGCAATTAGTGACCAGGAAAAGAAAAATTTCTCAAAATTAGCAAGGGACCATGAGAAATAATTCCAGCAGCTGCTAGATGAGACAAGAATAATTTAAGATTAACTGGAGTCAATGAACAAGCAGGAGATACCACAAATGACATTAAAAAATGTTCACAGACATCGTGACAGAAAACTTTCCTGGCAGAGAAAAAGAATTTGACATACAAATAAGTGAGGCATATAGAACTCCAATTAGCAATGATCAAAAAATCTACAGCCAAGCATATCATAGTCAAGATTCCAGAAATTCAACACAATAATAGAAACCTAAAAGCTGTCAGAGAAAAGAAACAAATCACCTATAAAGGAAAGCCCATCAGAATTACCACTGATTTCTCAGAATAAAGTCTCAAGTCAAGGCGAGCTTGGAGTGAAGTACTCCAAGTTCTAAAGGAAAACAACTTTCAACCTAGATTGATGTATTCCACAAAACTATCTTTCAAAATTTATGGAGAAATAAGATATTTCCATGACAGAGAACATCTGAGGAAATTTATTACCACCAAACCAGCACAAAATATTCTGAAGGACATTCTAGAAAAGAGATAATAAGGGCTACAACTCCATGAACCCCAACAGAAGGAATCCCCCAGGGAAAGCAAACAATTGGAAGGAAAAAGAGAGGGGGGAACCAACAACAGGAAAATAACATGACAAGGATAAGTCAATACATATCAGTTATAACCATCAATGTTAATGGTCTCAATTCACCAATCAAAAGAAACAGACTGGCACAATAGATCAAAAAGCAAGATCCAACAATATGTTGCATACATTGGCCAACAAAAGGTGATACTGTAAATATGGAATACAAGAGTTATTCAGGATTTTGTCTGCATTCTTGTAATCTTCAGCTAATATAACAATACTTTGTACCATTCTATAATCAGAATAGTCTACTGTAGCCAAAGCATCTTGTTTACATTAGCTAAGAATAATACCTTGTCAGTCTTATGCTGTTTCAGAATATTAATCCATATTGAAGATACAATAGAAGACATTAGACTAAAGGGAAGCCAGTCAATTGTCTCGTGGCAACATATGGTCCTATACCCCAAAAAATACAGTATGTAGTAGTCCTAACTGGACATAAATCTAGGGTCAGTTTTTGTTGTTGCTGCTGAGGATTGAAACAGACCTCACATATAATAAATGCCATTCCCCTAGTGCCAGGGTGCTATATCAACTATGTCCATGCAAAAATATACCCATTTTAGAATTTCACAGGGTGGGGGTAACCCATCATTTTCATGGATAATTATGTGTTGAGTCCAATATTACCATATTGGATGTCTTGTCTATTTATCACTATGGATCCTGGCTACAAAGTAGAAATTTATTAATGTATAATCTTGGGCTTTTTATGATCCAAACCATTCTGCTAAACCCACTGCTGACACTGAACCTGCTGAAACAACCACTTGAGGCACTGGATTATAGCAAACTTCAGCTGACTGCATTCAGGATGTAACACTGGAGTTTTAGGGCAAAAGTTACATCTCTGAGGGTTCCAAAAGATCAGGCTTGACCACGCATTTCATAACACCAATAAAGGAGGTGACAACTAGTGAAAAGTAAGGCCATTCTGGAAGAACAGACAAAAGAGGTACAAAACCTGATTTGAAGGGCTGATAGATGTTTTTAGGTTTTATATAAAAGGGGAACAGAGACAAGGATTGGGAGTTTGCATACCTGAGGGGCAGCCCAGGTAATCCTAGCCAAGTTGTGGACTGGCTGACTGGTTATCTCAGAACTAGTTCTGTAAGGTTCTGGGAGACTCACTATTACTTGAAGGGGCAATTCAGTTCCCATCATGAGACAAGGGCTCCTGCTTAGGGAGGCAATCTCCTCCTGCTTGGTGGAGAATGGGGGTACTTCATTATGGGTTGGCCTGCTTTTCTTGGAATCCAAGGTGACTACAGGTTTACAATGATGACTTGGAATTTCTAGACATCATTTAAGGGGGTTGAAACTGGATGCTATAAAGTCTATCAATTTAGATGACCTTGAAACTTAGTGTAATTATTCATATCTTGGTGTCCTTGGTCTTGATGGGGGATGAGACAAGATAGGTAAATTTACAGCAAATAAACTGGTATTACAGATACCTCTTAAGCAACTAACATGCCTATGTACAGAACTGAACAAGGTCTGATCCAAAGTTTGAAGGTAATAACGGAAACAAATACAAAAAATAATGCAAAGGCACCAAATTCCATCCTGCTTTTAGTGACCTCCTGGGCATCTGCAGGTCCAGCCCTCAGGTCTTATTACAGATGCACACAATGATACATACAACTGACTTTCCAGAGCCCTAGTGAGTGGCTGCCCACCCACAGTATAGGGGGGATGGGTCAGGTACTTGGGGTTTTTTTAACCCATGTTCCCCAGGAGGTGGTAGGGTGTGGGGGCGGGCTTCTCCAGACATTAGCGGCTTTTCTAAGGCATGGCAGGCTACTTCTCCAGGCTTGCACTGGACACCCACAGGCGAGTCCCCATGGCGGCTGGTGTGCTCATAGAGGCCTCTATTTTCTTTTTTTGGTATTAGGAATTGAACTGAGGGCCTCACACTTGCCAGGCAGGTACTGTGCTACTAGGCTACATCCCTGGCCTCACATTGTTACATAATGCCTAATACTAAGTGAATGAATTGGTTAGGGTTCTAAGTTTTTGCAGGTTAACTCTTAGCCCACCAGATAAACATGAATTATAACTACAGGCTGTGGTTTCAACCTCAGCCCTGCAATTGAATTATTTGGGAAGCTTAAAAATTAAAAACAGTTATACATGTCTGTTTTATCTTTCTTTATGGCTGAGTAATATTCCATTATATAAAAAACATATTTTTTTATCTTTTCATTGGGTTGCTTCCAAGATTTAGCTATTACAAACTGTGCCACTATGAACATGGGTTTGCATATAGCACTGTGGTATGATGTTTTTAATTCTTCTGGGAAGATATGCAGAAGTGGAATAGCTAGGTCAAATGGGCCTGCTAATCCTAGTTTTTTGATGAATCTCCACACTGATTTCTATAGTGTTTGCACAATGAAAATGTAAATAAGATCATAAATGTACAAGAAATATTGTGAAATTGGAAGCAACTCTTCAAAAGGAAAAAGGAAATATAGGTGGGAGATGAAAGGGAGGAGACAAAGAATTAACATAAAAACTGAGTTTTGTGAATAGTGAGGGGAGGGGGTTTGAAAAGAGGGACTAGGAAGGGGTGGGGAGAAGAAACAAGATATATCATAGACAGATACAAAGTCCCTATAATCAATGTGGTCATTCTGTATAGCTAAATTATACCAATAAACTTAGATTTTAAAAAAATTAAAAAATGGTTCAGTCATGGTGGCACACAAACAATCCCAGCCACTTGGCAGCTGAGAAAGGAAGATTTAAAGTTCAAGGTCATCTAGCTAAGTTAGCCAGACTTTACTATTTTAAAAAAATGCTCAGGATGTAACTCAGTGGTAGAGCACGTGCCCTGGGGGTCTATCTCCAAGTAGCTCCTCTCCTCAAATTAAAATAAACAACAAATAAATTACACTCAACAAATAAATTACACTAGACAAATTAAATCAGAATTTCTAGGGATGAGGCTTAGCCATTGTTAGTTTTTTGTTTACCTGTTCAAATATTATTATTATATAGTTAAGGCTGGGAATCAGCAGTGATTCTTGAAGTTTGGACTATATCAAAATCACCTGGAGGCAATTAAAACCAATTGCTGGCTCACACCTAGAGTTTCTGATTTGGCAGGTACAAGGTAAGTCCAGAGAATCTGTGGTTCTCATAAATTTCCAGGTGCTGGTAATGCTATTAGTCTGAAAGTCACATTTTTGAGTACAGTAATTAAGAATCTAGGGCTGCCAGCCACTTTTAATAACTAAGCAAAGTGAGAACTGTTGGAGTAACTCTTAATGGATGCTGGTATGGTACACTATAATGGCATGAATCATGCTGCCTTCCTGCCTTCTGCTTGCCATGAACTATTTCTCCTCTGCAATGCCACCATGCCTTAGAGCCAACCAACTATGAACTGAAACCTCTACAAATCATAAGCTGCAATAAACCTTTCCTCCTTTAACTTTGGCATCAAGTATTTCATCTCAGCAATGAGAAAAGTAACCAAGACTCATATCAAAGGTATGCTAGTGATATCCATAGTACATGTAGTATTCTAATTGATACTTTACTTGGCTGTATCTTTAAACCAAGTAGATGCTCGATAAATCAGAGAAAACTGTTATAGCTTGGCATAACTGACACCATCTTACTCCCTGTATTTGACTCATGCCCTGTATTTGACCAAGAAGAGTGAAAAATTACCCAGGATAGAAATCCCATGAGAAAAGCAGAATGTGCATACAAGAGAGAAAAATTAACCTGCTCATCAAAGAAGCAGGATACAGGTGCCAACCAAAATTAATGTAAGATTCTAGCTAAATTGTTTCCAACAAGAGGATGTCTTGCTTTGCAGTTTTTTTTTTGCTTTAAATGCCCTCTGACCCTTCAGTTCAGCACCACTCAGTTTGACTCTGAAACAGTGGTCTATGGGTGGTCGCTGTGCTCAGCTAATAAAATTCCAAATTTATCAATTTGGCCGCTTGGATTCCTGTATTGTTTATGAACTCACTTCAAAAATCATGAAATGACAGTAAATTCTTAATGACTTCTAAAAACTTATTCTACGTTTTAATATATAACCAAAACATTTCATTATTTGCATATTTACATGCAGGACAGTCTAAAAATAACGAGAAAATGGTTAAATAAAAATCTAAAAATTCAGCTTTCTTAAGTAAACAGCACAGTTAATACATATTTATGAGTATTCCAACCATTATTCTACATAATTCCCATCTTTCTATTAAGTTCATTCTTCAAAGCATATAGTATTTGAAAATTTAATGTAATATTACATGTTTCAATATCCAGACTGATAAAAGTCTTATTAAAAAGAATGATGGCACAGTCTGTGAAAGTTAACCTACTTCTAATTACTTAAACACAGGGCATTTTATTAAACCCGTATGTAGTCTCATAGTTTCTGAAACATTGTTTCTAGATATTATATAATGCATAAAAAATTCTGGTATCAAGTTTGAGGGGAGAGTTTATACCTATTTCTCAAACTGGTTATTTTAATAATACAGGATGGCAGTATGATTCCCAATCAATCACATGAGGCACTTTTTACATTCCAGGCTCCAGCCAAAATCCTAGAAGATTCTGGCTTACTACATTTGAGAAAAAGGGTAAAAATTTCTGAAAATTCTTCAAACTATTCTGATAAATAGAATGATTCTTGAGCTAATGATCATATATTTAGAAACATGAAGTAGAATACCAGTAGTTGTAACTCTTGCCAGATTTTAAAAATTATCCAGACCTTAAAAACAATGGAATTGTTTTTTCCAAATACAATTTTGACTTGTGTTGATTAAATGAAGTTTCTATAACCATAAATACTGAGCTGTCAGAAACCACTTTTACTAAGTAAAAGAGGCTGGATCAGTTTTCTTAGGAACAACACCAGCCACAATTGAAGGAACTACTACACCTATCATTTAGTCTAAATAGAGATGCTAGACACAGTTTTTTTTTGGGGGGGGGGTAACTGGGGATCAAACTCAGGACCTCATGCTTGCTAGGCAGGCACTTATGCCACTGAGCTAAATCCCCAGCCCCCAGCATAATATACTTTTCAAAGTATTTCAGATGCATTATCTTTTGACCTTATCACCATTTTATGAGAAACATTCACTATGTTTTAACAACAACGCACTTCAAATTCTATACCTAAAAAATACAAACATGGTCACTTCCATAAGGAAACCAGAAACAAGTACCAAAATGCACCAAGTTAACTATATTCCATGAACAGCCTTTACTGGTATTAGAGATCTGAGAACTTTTGATAATATTCATACTTTCATAACAAACTTGCAAAAACATTGCTGCTGAGCAGTAAATAGAAAAATACATTTTAAAAGGTATCACATTCATTGGGAAGACAACTGGCAAGTTTCCAAATATAGACACAGGTATTGACAAACAGGCTAAAACTGGTCCTACTCTGATATACTTTATAATTTAGTCTTAAAATTTTTATAAATACCTAGTAACTAGAGAACTATATTAATACAACTTGAAACAAAAGAGAAAAAGTGACCCAAGAAGTCCTGTATTATTTCTGACATTAAAGTTCAGTTGCATATTTAAACCAATTGGTATAATAAAGGTTAGTAAACAAGTGGCTAGAGAAATATAATAAATACTAGTAAAGGATATGGTAGTTAATACTACTTTCCTAACCACCACCTAGAAAACAGTTCAAGTGCACTATGAAGATCATAAAATTCTTCACATCAGCACCACTTACTAAATTCAACCTAACAGACAATATATGGAGGAAAGCTTCAATCAAGGCTGTTTTGTTCAGGTAAAGCTAGTATACCTGGTACTGCAGGTACTCCTGGTACTAATACATGAGAGACTCGAAAGGATTAGTGAAAAAGAAACTAGAATTAACTCTGTTCTTGGGATAAATAACAATGTAAATAATTACTACAGATTTTTTTGCTTTAATTAGCAACTTAAACTTCAGTATTCTACTAAGTCTGTAACCTTGATCACTATTACAAAAAGAATCCTAAATTGAGAAAAATGAAATCACTTGTCAGTTTCCTTTTCCAAGCAATGCCTCATGTACAATCTCATCTCGTACAATCAGTACTCCACCTCCATGTCTTAAAAAAAAAAAAACAAATAAAAGCCTCATTCTCTATTCCACAATCTCAATTTTTGCTTTTCTTATTTTTACTCCATCTTGTTCTTGTTTGTCCTCGTGCACTACCTCTCCTACACACTACAGAGATACAAAGCAGAACAATTTAAGTATCAGAGCTTCTTGCCTACAAGCCATCAAACCAAGATACTGGATTCAAAACACCCAATTTAAGTGCTGTTGAACAAACATAAGGGAACAAGATTAACCAAACAAGCGCAAAATTTCTTTTAAAAACCCAGAAGCAGCATACACACGCGCACACATCTTCCAAATGTTTTCAATACATTCTATTCCATAAAGGACAAAAATGCTGTGCGATGATCAGTGGCCTATTTCTGAAGCTTCTAACTTTACCACAAAAGTTCTAAGACACTGATTGAATAATTACATTTTAAATATACCACTCACTAAAGAAATGTTTACACACTAGGACCAACTTGCAGATACTACCCCCAAAAGAAAAATACGCACACAAAAAAGTCCACCGCTATTTAAATAAAAAAACAGGAAAGTAAATTTAGGAGTACTTTAGTGAAGATAAAACCAGAGAACTAATCATCGGTGGAGCCGTTTTTTAACAGCTTTTTCGGATGAGATCTACAGCAAAGTGCCTTCAGATGAGCAAATTTCAACCTATATGCGTAGCCTGAGGGTTGCCTGGGTTTCTTTTCTATCAGCTAACTGCAAGCAATAAAACTTGAACTAACAATAACCAAGAGGTGACAGCCCTACAGGATGCCACCCTGGGCGCCCTCCCCAGGACCATCCTTAGGTTGGTCCATACTCTGGTCAGTACTCTAAGAAAAGGATTTCCTCCTTGCTTTTTAAGAACATGTTTAAGAAACAGCCCACTGAATTTTTTTAACGTGCTACCCAAATAACCTTTTCGCACTTTTCGTAATTTTGATGGAGGTGAAAAGGGTACAAAGCCATCGAATCGAATGCCCGGTGCAGCACCGACCGACAAGAGGGTCTCTTGCCTGGGAAGACGGGCAGAGTGGGTGAGCTCGGGACCAGACCCCCGCGACTCCTCCCTAAGGGATGCTCCCCGCGCGAGAGGTCACGACGCCCCGGGCGCGGGCAGGCGAGGTCCTCGTACCTGATAATGTCGTCGCTGTGGCCCCGGTAGAACTTCTGCCGGTGCTCCCGCGGGCTGTACACCACGCCGACCCCCGCCACGAAGTACACGATCTCCTTGGCCGCCGTGTAGTAGAGGTTGTTGCGGCACTGGTGGCCCCGGTAGCCGTACACCCACTCGAGCCGCAGGTGGCAGCTCGGGGCGCTCCGGGCCGCCATGGCGTGGCGCCCCCCACGCTGCTGCTCGGGCCCGCGGCTGCAGCGGCGGTGACGGCGACGAAAGCCTCCGCCTGGCGGCAGGGACTCCCCGCCCGCCGCGTCCTCTAAGCCGCTCCCGGCAGGTGCATCCCGCGTCTGTGGCTGCGGCTGCAGCCGCCGCCGCTCAGCCCACGGGCGGGAGGAAAACCCTCGCCCCGGGGAGCATGCTGAGGGCCGCGGGCGCCGCCGGCTGTCAGAGGGATTCCGGAGCTCTTCGCCCGCCTGAGTTCGCCGCGTCCGCTCTGCCCGCAACAGCGAGAACGTGAGAGGAGCCGAGCGAGGGCCCGCCTCCAGCCCGCAGCGCCTCAGCCGCCCGCGAACCCCGCTCCTCACCGCGGTCACCTGCGGCGCTCGCGCTCAGCCGCGTCCTCGTCGCCACGGCACAGCGGTCCCGCGCCGCGCGCTCCCGTAGCCAGCTGAGCGGCAGGCGCGCAGCCCCGCCCCCATCACGCTGGCGCGATCCTTAATCGAGCTCGCCCCGCCCCCGCACGTGTGGCTCCGCCCATCCCGCGCTTTCAGACCCTCACCCGTGCTCGCTCCGCCTCCGATGGCCCCGCCCCGGCACGCATGGCTCCACCCCCGTCCTGCTCGCCCCGCCCCGCACGCGTTCAGCCCCCCCCTCCCGTCTGGGAGCCGTGCGGAGATCCGGAAGTCTCAAGGCCGCCTAGGTGCTGCTCTGTGCGGTCGCTGTCCTGCATTGACCATTGCAGCGTCTGTCTCCAGAGTTCAGCGTACTCTGCACGCTGCACGCTGAGCTCCTACGTAGACTGTTAGGACCTGGGAGGACCCTCAGCGCCTTCGGGATCCTGTTGCTGGGGGTCTTTGCGCTAAATCGTTAACGGGTCCCCGCTGCCCCTGCACCCTGCAAGGGCTACTTTTATGCCTGGGAATTAATACAAGGCTGCTGGCTTCATGTTGCTTTTCTCTGATATCTTATGTTTTTCTAGCGGCCTGGTAGTGCTCTCTGAGCCATACATTTGATAGGGAGAAAATCTTGCAAAGTATATTTGACGCCTCAGATGAGAATCCTTAATATAAGGTGGCGATGGTCCTGGAATTTTTTTCTTTTTATGTCATTTAAGGAGCCAATAGGTTCCTGTTTTCTTTTTCTTTCTTTCTTTTTTTTAGATACTTGGAGATTGAACCCAAGGGCATTACATAACTGAGTTACATCCCTGGCCTTTAAAAATTTTCGTTTTGAGATGGGACCTCCCCAGATTGTCTGGGCTGATCTGAAACTCCTATCTTCATGCCTCAGCTCCTGAGTAGCTGGGATTGCAGGTGTTTGCTACCTTGCCTGGCTAAATGACTTCTTTGAGCGTGTCTAGTGCTGTGATATTCATGAAGTTGAGTGGCTTAAATATTGTGACTAAAATGCTCCTGAAAAAGAGGTCGATTATTTAAATTTAAGCAGCGAACTTCGAAAAGATTAAATATTGTATTATTATACATCTTTGGTACATTAATCACTGGTAACATGCAATTTTTATGAGAGGGTGTAGAGAAATAAATTTGTGTTTCAGATTTTTCAGCACGTTATGATTTTTCAGATCATAACGGATCTCATGACACATACTTAAGTACTCAGATAATAACAGATTTAAATAATTTATTTTCCATTATCATATGTTCCATTACAGTTTTTAATGACTCAAGGGTACAGTGTGAAGCAAAAACATTGCTAATTAAACCATCCTCAAATGACAAGTCAAGACTAAAAGAGATGGCAGAGGCACAAAGGTGGCTAGGAAATAAACCACTCATGAATACTTGAATACATGAGGAAGAAAAAACAAACCTGAGCAGTTCTTACCTCCACATCTTTATATAATCAGTTACCACTAATATCACATCAGAAAGCTTTAAAGTCTGTATCTTGCTGGGCATATAGCTTAGTGGCATAAGCACCTTCCTTGCCTTGCAAGTGCAAGGTCCTGAGTTCAATTCCCGGTACAAAATACATAATATCTGTATCTTTTGAAAGTAATATAAATAAAGATGTGTGTGGAAAAAACTTGAATATTCTACATATCAACAAATGGACATCTGTTAGACATTTTTTTCAAACAAAATTCTTAAAATTATATTCAAATGATCTGTATATATGCAGATCTTAACCAAATCAAGACAACAATTCAACATAAAGATTATTACATAGTCAAAGCAGCAAAAATTAGAAGTTCTGTCAAAATAACTCTACATGAATACACAAATCTAAAGTTTAATGCAACAGGACCAAATTATAAACACATACTAGCTAACTTTTGGTAACATTGCAGAATTAATAATACACAATGCATAAAAAATTACTCATATGTAATATAGACCAATGAGTGTAAATCAAGTAGTATGGGAGGTTTTTCATATGTGAAGATGTGTATTTCATAAACAACTTGATGAAGTAAAATCATTAACATGCATGTTGCAAAGGTCCACAAAAATCTTTATAATTTGAAGTTATACATAAAGTGCTAAGAAATTAATATCAGAATCCTACTGATGGATATTATAGTGAACAATTTTGAAGGATCAGTTACTTAAAACAGACAAAATAGCAGAGCTCAAAGTAAATTACATAACAAGAGTTTAAAAAACACACAATGTACAATAGCAAGTAGTTGGAGAACAATGCTGTGGCAAAGAGTTATTATTCTGTACAAAGTTAGGTTTGATAAACTAATAGTTGTTACAGTAAATTATCAAAATTTTCATTGCAACAATATTTTCCCATATGTTATAATCTGCAAGGAATATACCTTTCTCAAGTTGTCAGTTTTTTTCCCCACTACTCGAACCACAGGAATAGGTTTTTGAATACTAACTAGTCATTTATGAAAACTGTAAGATGCAGATATTCATAAGTTCAGCATAGTACTGGCAAAAACGCAGACCTAAAAACCAGTGTAACAGATTAGAAGATAAAGAAACAACTACAAACTAATTCACCTTATCTTTGACAAAGGGGACAAACGAGTTCACTGGAAGAAAGCCTCTTTAATAAATGGTGCTGGAAAAACTGTCTACATGTCAACAACTAAAACCAGACCTATGTCTATTACCATGCACTAATCTAAAGTCAAAATGGATCAAAGATATGAATATAAAAACAGAAACACTAAATATACTGGAAGAAAAGGTAGACAGAAATCTTGAAGACATAGGTATAGGTAGAGAGTTCATGAATAAAATCCAGGCTGTGCAGCAAATACTTCAAAGAATTAACAACTGGGATCAAAAGAAATCACCAACAAAGTGAAAAGACAACCCACAGAGTGGGAAAAAATTTTAGCCATTTGCTCCTAAGACAAAGGATTTCTATTTATTTAGAGAAGAATTGAAAAAAATCAGACCCTCCCAAATTCAAAGACCTAATCCAAAAATGGACATCTGAGATGAATACAAATTCTCAGGTGAAGAAATACAAGGGGAAAATAAATGTTTGAAAAAATGTTCAACATCATTGGTCATTTGAGAGATGCAAATTAAAATAACACTAAGAGTCCATCTGGCCTCAGAAAGAATGGCTATCATCAAGAAGTTAACCAATAACAAATGTTGAAGAGGCTGTGGAGAAAAAGGAGCCCTTCTCCACTCTTGGTGAAAGTGTAGACTGGTACAACTACTGTGGAAATCAGTGTGGAGATTCCTAAAGAAACTAGGATTAGAGGTCCCATTCTGCCCAGCTATTCTCCTGCTGGATATCTTCCCAGGAGAATTAAAAGCAGCACACCACAGTGATATATGTGCACCGTTTATAGAAGCACAACTTGTAATAGCTGAATCTTGGAAACAACCAAAATGCCCACCAACTGAGGAATGAAAAAAAAAGGATGCAGTATTTATATATAATGCAGTACTACTCAGCCATAAAGAAGGATAAACTTGAGACTTTTATAGGTAAATGGATGCAATTTGAACCAAACTTTTTTTTTTTAATCAGTACTGAGGATCAAACTCATGACCATGCACTTGCATGGCAGGTGCTTATGCCACTGAGCTAAATCCCTAGCCCTTGAACCATACTGTTAAGTGAAATAAATCAGACTCACATTTGTAAACATCATAGTGCCTCCCTGAAAGAGTAAATAAGTTCTAAAATGTACAACAGATATTGTGAAATGGAAAGAAATTGTTCAAAAAGAAAAAGGAACTAGGATGTGTGAAAGGGGAAAGGACAGTAGGGAAAAGGGAAAAAATGCAAGTCAGTTATATATCAGTTCATTAAAAAGGAAGGTTTGTGCTGATATTGACTGGAGAAAGTTTTATGCCCACATGTTGTACCCTGAGAAACCACTTCAAAGATAACATGTAATGTATTAACTATTGTTATTCTCCTATTATTCTGTTGTGAAATTTTATCTTTTTTTCCATAAAATAAAAAAGATGTAGATATTTGTAAACATTACACAAGTTACAACCAACATTTATGAAAAAAGATGTTTTAATCAACACTATTTACGTCCTTCTAAAACCAAAATAAGGGAAAACCTTATAACCATCCTGCCAAACACCATGTAATTAAAAACACTGTGCAAAGCAATGCAAATCTATTGTACCTATCACAGGATTGAAGGTAAAAACAACCAACTTCATCAACGAGATCAGTTAAAAGGTAACACCTGTTAGGTTTTTGGCACAATAAGAAAGAAGATATAAAATAAAAGTAGCCTTTATTCCAAGGACGTGGAGAGAAGTCCATGACTATAGACAGCCTGGCATTCTTGGACTGGAACGTGGGGTATGGGATATACATATAACCTCTGACCGGGGTGGCGCTTAGGGCGGACATTGATGACCCACAAGGGGCTGATTGGGACTTTTTCACGCACTGGGAAAGGAAAAAGGACATTGTCACAGGGGAAGGAGGAAGTGACCTCAAGGTAAACACCCTGTTTGGTCCCGCCTCTCGCCACAGTTTATTCTAGGGCAAAAACCTCTCAATCCCAAACTTCTTTAATATACCAACATTATTTTAGAAGCATCAGCAGAGCAAATAGAAATTTAATTATGAATTGGCCTGAGCAACAGTGTGTACTGAGACTTTGCTTAGCAGTAAAAGAGAATCTCAGAGATCCTAGGAAACTGGTGAAGCTACGCTCTTTGATACTCCTCAAAGGAAATTTGACAGGTTTGGTAGCATCTGTTTACCACTCAATTGTTCTAGAAGTTCTACCTACCAAGTAATTAATAATTAATAGTGTTTAAGCAAAAGGGACTCAAAGCAGATTGGGTAGTAACATGTACTAGATTGATGGGTGTTTTAAAAAATTACCTAATAAGTATAAATCATAAAATCAAATGTACTAATAAACATTAAGTATTTTGTTACATTAAAAAACTGTAGACTACAAACTGCGCATGCTTACCATACCATTTTACCTGGGACAGTTGATGAGTGGGCCTTCTCACAAATATTTACTGCCATGATACAAAACAATTATGTGCAAAATGCCAGGCCCCTAAAATAGCAATTAGAGTTTATAAACAGAAAGATGTCACTGTCTCATCAAATATGCAAGAGATGGAGCTTCCCAGAGTTTATAACACAGAACAATAATCACCAGAGGCCCCTCCTCTGTGGCTTTCTTCCACGTGACAGTTTAACTCCTTTATCCTGATTCTCACTTTCCCACAGTCCAGTGTCTGAGTGATCTTTTCAAGTTCCTCAAACACACGTTGTACACCATCACTGGGTTTTACCCTCGACTCTGTCAAAAGCATGAAATGCTTTGGTGCAAATTTCAGGCCTTCATTTCTATCAGCTTCATGATTTTCCTTATCAATTTTATTTCCAACTAGTATGTTCACTATGTCGTTTCTTGTATAGTATGTTTCCAATTCATTCAACCAATTATCCAGTTTAACAAAGGTGTCTCTTCTTGTGACATCATAAAGTACTATAACACCCTGTGTGCCTGTGTAATAGCTGGGAGTTACTGTTTGAACCCTCTCTTGACCAGAGGTATCCCATATTGCAAGTTTAGCCTTATTTCCATCCATTGAAATTTTCCCCTTGAGGTCAATGCTAAAAGCATCACCCATGAATCTTGAAAGCAGGCTGGACCTCCTCACCCCACTCTTGCTGATAATAAGGATCTTCAGGGTGGTCAGTTCGTCCTCCTCCAGCCTGACCCTGTTCCACCAGAGCCCAGTTGGCTGCTGTGTGTACCTCTCGACCCTTTCCCAGGAGAGCTTGTTAGGCATTTTAAATCAAAGCTATAATACCTCTTTGGTAATCTCTTTATTGAAACATGAATTCCTAATGTGGAGTTATGCATTCCAGATATTTGAAATATTTTCTAAAATTCAAGCAAGTAATAAACTATTTACTGACTACCAATTAGTGCCAGCACCATGATAGGTATCCTTAAGTCTACAAAGAAACAAAGAACAAAGCATGTATAACATGAAAACTAAAATTCATGCTATTAATTCTATCTAGTTTGTTCAGCCAATTTATGAATTGTAATATTTTAATAATCTATAATAAAATATCTCTGTATCCATAACTTTAGTCAGTTTTATGTACAGAACCTCATACTGTGCCTGACACTATAGTTACTGCATGCCTGTTTGTCAGCCATTAAGTATAAAACAAAATACTGCGGTCACAATACTATACATCTTAAGTTTTACCTTGAATATTTGTTACCTTTTTCTAAAATTCAATACTGTATCAGGACTTCTTTCGTTGTATGGGACAGAAGCCTACCCAGGATCGCTTAACATATAAAGGGAATTCTTTTATTTTAAAGAGAAATGTATCACAGAAAAATAAAAAATCAAACAACAACAAAAGAATAGCAAGTTGAATTTTATATATACTTTTATTGTTAATTAGCTTTAGTGTCCTCCCTCCCCACCAACTATAACCTGGTGAGGGGCAGGAAAAGGCAGAGTCTCACTTAGTAGAAGCATCAGTGAGTGATCAGTCACTATGGAGAGACAAGTGAGAAACTCTGCCTACTTTCTTGGACCTTTCACATAAAGTCAACTGCATGGCTTAATGTTGGAGAGCGTTGAAGCTGAATACATGTGCAGGGATGTGACATGGCCTGGGCATTGCTGAACCAAGAAGGAGGAGACACCTCAGGGGGCGAGATAGGCCACAGCTGGAGGCCACCTGGAGGCTTTCGGGATAATTTTCCTTAATTAACATCGTCTGTTGCTCTGAGGGGTCCTTGAACCCCTCCCAAGATCCTGTTCAAGTTTCCTCCATTGTCCACTCCTTGCTTGTTCTGATTAAATACAGGCTGCCTAGCGTCAGTCTGCTGGCCAGCTAGCAGAGTTAGGAGGTCTGCTGAGGGTCTCACTCCTCCTGCAGCCCTAGAGATCGTGTCGCTTGCCTCGTTCCTTTGAGCTTTGCCATACACCCATTTGGGCGATTGGGAATCTAGGCACAGATTCCAACAGCTTAAGGAAATACATACTTGTTATAAAGGAAGGGTACAAACAAAACTTAGCCCAACAGAGGAATATTAGTCAGCTTTAACCTAAAGGAGGGATTCATTTTGGATCATAGTTGTACAGGTTTTAGTCTATTTCTCGTTTAAGTCCTTTCTCCCATTTCTAGAATAAATACTACATTCCTCCCTCCCTCCTGGTTTTCTTAAAACTTTGGGTTATACCACTGGCTTTTCCGGGCTTCTTTCTTCACAGATGGCAGATCATGGAACATCAGTTTCTATGCTTGCATGTGACATTCCATTATAATAAATCTCTTTTTAATGTATTCTACTGATTCTGTTTCTCTGGAGAACTCTGACTACCAGAGACTTAAAAATAACCATGACTAATATGTAAAAGAATCTGGTAGGAAAGGTGAATAACATGCGTGAGCAATGGGAAATTTTAGCAGAGATAGAAATTACAAACAAGAGTCTGCCTGTGCCTTTAAGAAATAAAGGACATAATGTCACAGATCAAGAGTTCCTCCAATGCATTTGTCTACAAACCGATAAATGCTGGTGAACAAAGAACTAAATGAGCAAAGGACAGAGAAAAAAACAGAACATTCAAAGCCTAAGACATCAAACAGCCTAACATATGTGTCACTGTAGTCCCAGAAGGACAAAAAAGAGCAAAGACAAAGACATATTTGAAGAAACGAAGGCTAATAATTTTTATAAAATTAATAAAAGATAAAAACCATAGATCCAAGAAGCTCAGAAAATCTCAAGAAGAATATATATAAAAAAAATAACGTATGCACAATCATGGACATATTATGATCAAACCTTTAAAAAAAAATTTTTTTTTTTTTGGTACGGTCTCATGCTTGCCAGGCAGGCACTTGTGCCACTGAGCTATATCCCCAATCCAAACCTCTAAAGATTTTGAAGAAAAATTTACACTGAAAGGAAAAAAGATCTGAAAGATTCCACAAAAAGCATCTGAACTAATAAGTGAGTTTAGAATGATTTTATGTACAATATTTAAAAATGATATTTAAAAAACCCCAAAGTTTATTCAGTTATTGTAATTTAAAAAGTTTGTTAAAACTTTTTGACTATCAACAGAATTTAAAGCAATAAAATGAGCAAATAATTAACTGTGCAGAGCCAATCTCTCGAGACTGCACAAATTCCAGTCACTCTAATGTGGATGATAATGAATGCGTTAGGGAAGCATTTCTCAATGTGAATCCTCCAGATCATGAGAAATCTGTGAAAGTAATATTTTTTTCAGATATAGAAAAAGGATCCCTCAGTGCAAACTAA
>PVJX010009508.1:32500-57902 GCA_004027295.1 Dolichotis patagonum
TTTTGAGACAAGGTCTTGCTCTGTAATTCAGGATGGTCTTGAACTCACTACATAGCCCAGGTTGGTCTCAAACTCAAGGCTGTCATCTAGCTTTCCTGAGTGTTGGGATTACAGGCATGCACCACCATGCCCAACATGGATACTTCTTTTCCCTACAAATTAATTTTTGCTGGAGAATTTTAAAAATCCTTTTCTATTAACTTTTAAAGATTGGATAATGCACAGGCCTATAAATAAAAATAGGATTACAAAAAAGAAACATTATGTGTATCTTATATTTTCCGTTGACAGCAGTCCAAAGAAGTTCACACAGTGACAACTTAAACTTCATTGGATTCTTGGAAGACTAGTAGAGAAGAAATTAACTCACCACTCAATGAACTGAATTGTTTCTTCTCTCTGGAGACTGTAAAAAACTTTAATATTAAAACTTCAACAAATTTGCACAATTGTAAAAGCCTTGAATTAGAGAAATGGGAGAGGTTGGCATGGGTGAATGGAGAGAAAGAGAAACACTCTCAATAATATTGAAATTAGATTATGAAATTTATGTATAAGAAAGCAATGTTACATTATAGCACTTTGGCCGAAATTAAGTAGTAAATTAAATGGTGAATATGCACAGGGTTATTTGAAAGCATTGCTGGATATTCCAAAGGGAAGGAATAATGTGACTGATTAATAATCTTTATCCAAAAAAAATTAAAGAGAACAAAGAACTGGATGGCCATAATTTAATGGCATTGATTGCTTTCAATTTGGTAGACATTACAGGAACTCAAATTGGGTTCCAATGAGTTGGTAAATGAAAAAAATGGGGTTAGCATCCCAAAAGGTATTATGTAATAATAATTTATGTTGCTGTTGTTATTGTTACCAGAGGTGAATGGTAAAGATGTTTTTCCAAACAATGTTACACAGGGTCTAGTTATATACTTGGATACAAATTTGCACCATAGAATGACAATCGGCCACCTCAGGGTGAGAACCACCAGCGTCTCCCGAGATCCACGCCATGTTGGAACTTAGGGCGCTGGGAAACCGAGCAACCAGCTCATCACCCTGGTAAGCTGCTGTGGGTCTACCAGCGCATGGGCTGAGAATTACATCTCATCCCCCCGCCCCAATGTCAGCAAGTGGGAGCCAGAGAGCTGAGCATCTCTTGGGAGGTTGACCATATGTAATATAGCAAATAAGGGGGATTTCCTTCCACAATCTTTTTGAAAGCAAATATTTTTATCACTGTTTTGCTTTGTCCTGATTAATGGTATTGCTCTATTCAATATTCTGTTTTGATAAGATCTATAATATTCTGTATTTCTTTTGGTTTTGCTATACCTGATTGAAAGAACAACTATTGTGACGATAACGAGATATACTATGGTACCTATTACTGTTATCCCGGTAACCTGCTGTGAAGTTCTGTACCAATTTGACTACACTATCTCAATTGGCTTTATTCCATCCTGTTCTGTTGTTTTTTACTACCTTCAAATTAATAAAAAAATTTTTTAAAAAAAGAAAATCATAGTTAGCTATACATGATTAAAACTAGAGCCTGACTATAAAGGAGAAAGCCAAATTTTCATTCAGGAACTATTGCAACAGGGGAAAGGGACCTAGGCTCAACTCGAAATACAGCAAGAGCAAGTGGGTTTTTATAGCTAAAGAGCAGTTTGCAAAGGTTCAGCTGGAGGGTGGTGAATGTAAAATCACTATGAGAAGAGAGGCATCAGAGTACTAGTTCTTGCTAATAGGATTCTTTCTGAAGCAGGCTAGGATTATCAGACATCACCTGGGAGGTGGGAGGATACAAGGAATTGACCAGATATTGAGGGTAATTAGATATTGAGTGAAGGATTTTCTCTAAATGGACTTAGCAGAATTCTTGTTATAATTGGATTCTGCAAGGATAAACATGGTCAAATTGAGAACATGGCTAAAATTTGGTCAAAGAGAGAATTTTGTTAATAATAATAGTAGGTCCTTTGAAGAAAATTGTGACACGGAAATGAGATGGAGATGGGTTGGAGGGAGGACTTCATCAAGGAAGTAACATATCAATGGGGACTTTATAAAGTGGTAATTGAAACAGGTAAATATCTGGGAAAGACTGGGACTATCAACAGATAGAAAACGTAAAATACCTTGGTAAGTCCAGTTAAGAACCAGCAAGGATGCCAGGGTCCCTTGATTATGGAGTAAGCAAGAGGAAGGTGTTAACACGTGTCAGAGAAGTAGACAGCACCTAGAAATGTCAGGGCTTTTAGGTTGAAATAGGGAATTTGGATGGTGGTGAGAAGCATTGCCTAATTTATTATTTTAAAGAGCAGTACTTTGACCAAATCAAAGTCATTATCTTACTTATTGCCCTTATCTCATTCATATGTAAGTATCTTTGTTGTAGATTAGGGTAAAAGTTAGGATGTAAGCATACACTATACACTACATCTTTTTTGGGGGGGCAGTGATAACCCAGCATCTCATGCATATTAGGCAAATGCTGTCCCACAGAACTAACCCTCCACCCATATGCTGCATTTTTAAAATCAGTACTTTTATTTTGCATTCTAGTATTTGTGCTAGGATTCTGTACACATAAATGCCACATAACAGGTAGATAGAATTATTTTAGTTTAAAAAAATCTAGGCCTATTTTTCTTTTTTGTAAATAGCTTAAAAAGAACCTCCCATTGTTCCTTGCCATGAAACAGAAATAGGCAGTCCTTCATTTTATGCTCTTACCAGGATAAGAGGAAGATGGAAGTGGTTGCTGCATGAACAGAATTTATACTAACAAAATTCTAAGCTTACTTCAATTGTTGAAAATGAATTCATTTTCAGACTACAGAATCTGATTTCCAGAGTACAAAATGCTTGATAGAAAAAGCATTTCAGTGTAATCAGCTCTCTTCATGTTTGCTCAGTTTAAAATGTTTAGGCTGTCTTATCTGCTGTGAATCAGAAGGACTCGATAAATATTCCTAGGAACACCTAGATGGGTCACCTTAGCGAACATGTAATTGGCTGTGAAATTTAGATTTAAACAAGCAAATTCAAAATCAAAGGGGCTGTTTAATAACTGTACTTTCACTTTTTAAAGATCTTTGCCAAAATAACAGGTGGTAACATCATTGGAGTGCTACAAGAAGAAAACAGATCTTGGCACATGGTCAGCAATTTGAGGCTAATGCAATGCGGCTCATGTACAGAAACTGAGAAGCATTTTTCTTTTCAGGGAGCTTACCAGTGCTGTAGCACTTTTTGATTCAGAGTTTGATGAAGAGTATATTTCTCACCAGATGAGGAAAAAAAAATCACTGCTCAAGTATTGGAAATACAAGAAATATTGAATTGTGTCCACTTTATGGCATAAAACAATTTATCTGTGAATACAGGATTACATAAATGTGAAGACTTGAGAAAAATATGAAGCTTTGTAAAACAGATCTATACAAATTGAAACTTTTCATATGGTCATAAGTATTGACTTTCATATAAATGGCACTGCATATATATATATATATAGACATACATCCATACATACATACACATGTGTATTTTATGTAATTAGCAACATGACGACTGTGGCATTCCAAATTACTGAAAGTGTTTTTGGGTTTGAATTTTTTTTGTACTGGGGACTGAACTCATGACCTTGCACTTGCCAGGCAGGCACTTGTGCCCCTGAGCACTAAGCACTGAGCACTGAGCTAAATCCCCAGCCTTGAAAGTGTTAGATAAATTACAGAATATAAAATATTTTAAAAACCAGATTTCTTATATAACAAAATTTTTTAGAAAGACAATTATCTGCAACAATGAAGCAATTTTTCTATCTGTCTCCAAAAGCAGTGCTTCTGGGCCTTGATTCAGTTCAGTGGCTCAAGCATTTGCCTGGTAAGTACAAGGTTGTGAGTTCGATCCCTGGTACCAAAACAAAAACAAACAAACCAAAAACAGAACAAAAAAAGGTAAAACTTGTTATGGTGTTCATTGCATATTTTAGAATGTGCTGAACAATATTAAACAATAACAGTGCTAGCATATCCTATTTTAGAATTTACTGGAATTTTTTAATGTGTATACTGTTGAGTATGTTTTGGGCTTTTTAATTTTTTCAGTGCTAGGGATTGAACTCAGGGCCTCACACATGCTAGGAAATACTCTACCTCACATTTGCTGGGGCAACATCTCAAAGCCCTGGGCTGCAGTTTAAAAAGGGAATATGTTAATATACTAAGGAAATAGCCTACATTCCTACTTTACCAAAAGCTGCAATATCCCCTCCCATCCATGCTCTGCACGTTACCGTGTATTCATAGCCTAGGAAGGGACCTGGTACAGTAGGTGCTCAATCAGTGCTTGTCAGATGAATCGAAAATTATCAAGAAGCTTGTGTCAAGAGGACATGTAGTCTCAGAGAATACATATCAAATCAGTTTCTTTGAAATCTTAAGAATGTATATCTAGCAGTATTGGAATTATGATCACAATTCTATTCTGAATTTGTCTGAAAAAACACAGCTAGTAAGTCTAAACTCAAGGCCAGTACTCTTGTTAATAGCTACTCTTTGTTGAAGTATCCTGATGATTTGGCTTCTTTACTTCTGTGCTGTTACCAAGCAAGGAGTCTGGACAAATACTTGGTGGGTAAAAGAAACATTTCCTTTTGCTCTTTTCTTTTGGGTTAAGTTAAATGGCTGGAATAATTCCAGTTTAATGTTCAAGAAAATTAACCTTTGGCATTGAAAGTTACCTTATATTAAGCATTTGTTTTTAAGTTGAGTTAAGCAGAAGAGAAATCTAGTTGCTAGAGAGAAAAAGATAAGATCAATGAGCTGAGATCTAGCACTGATTTGAAAATTGAGTCTTCCAAAGGGATTAAATTGTGTCTCTGTGCTTCATTTTCTTTAGCAGTAAAATAGTCCTAGTAATTGTTATCTTTCCCCTTTAGTAGGAATTGTTATATCTACTATTCTCATTCTTAGCACTTAAAAATAATTGTTTCTGCTTTATGGTTAGCATTATAAAAATGTAAACAAGTCTATAAATTCATAAATCAGTTAACTGTAAATACATTTACATGATATAAAAATATAACCTTATAGAGGCATATGTTATGCTGCATTTGGAAATGTGTAATATCCTGCAGTTCAATTAATACTAGACAATTCTCCTCATTATTTGACTTTATTAAAAAGTTGACAATTAAAAATTATTTAATTGAACAAATAATTTTTGGTAGTACCAGGGATTGAGCCTAGAGCCTTCCCACTGAAGTACATTCCAAGCTTTCCTTTTTAAATGTTACTAAGCATAGTTTGGCTGCACATTTGAATCACCTGCAAAACTTAGGAAAAGATACTTTCATTTTGGCCCTACTTCAAATCATTTAAATCAGTAGATCTAGGGATGGAATTTGGGCATCCTGTATTTTTACCTTTTTTGTTAGTATATGTTTGTGATAAACAATAAATACATTAATCATGGGGAATTTGTACATAAAAATGTCACATTTTGATCCATTTTGCTTTCCCTCTCCAAATGTTGTGCAAAATACCCGACCATCTATATTAATCATTTTTCTCATTGCAAAGACAATGAATACCCACAATGTAAAGGAGAGGTTTAATTTGACTCTTAGTTCAGAGGATTCAGTACATGGTCAGCTGGCTCCAAAGCCAAAACATCACGGCAGAAGGGTCTAGAGAAGCAAAGATGATCAGTTTATGGCAGCTGGGAAGCAGAGCAAGGGAACAGAGTCGAGATGAAAGGATGGGGACCAGATATGCCTCCTTGACCCACCAAGATATACTTAGAAATGTGCTCCTCCAAGGGGGTCCTAGAGTCATCAAACTGATATTCTAGCCTAACTACCACATACCATCTCCTGTCAACTTGCTAAGAAAACACACCTTGTTAAGCCATGCTTAATTTCCAAATAAATACCATAGAAAGTTAATAATTTTCCCTAACATAATACAACTGGAAATGCAGTATCCCCATTCCCAAACTCTTAATAGTTCTAGCATTTTTGAAAAGTCTATGTCTAAATTCAGACATGGTGGCACATGCCTGTAATCCCAGAACTTTGGAGGCTGATGCAGGAGAATTACTGTGAATTTAAGGCCAGCCTGAAATGCATAATAAAATTCTGTCTTGAAAAGACCAAAAAAAAAAGTCTAAGTCTAAGTCTCTCAAAAGATTCAAGGCCAACCATTATCTGTGAACCCTTGTAAAACTCAAAATTAAGTTACTTAAGAGCTAGGCATGGTGGTGCATTCCTATAATCTCAGCATTTGGGAGGCTGAGGCAAGAGGATCATTGCAAGTTTGAGACAAGCCTAGGCCACAAAGTGAATTCAAGGACAATCTGAACTGCATAGCGAGACCTTGTCTCAAAGAGACAAAATGAAATAACCCCCCAAAACTAAGTTACACGATACCAAGATATAAATGCTCAGGGTAAACATTCCAATTCCAAAACTGAGGAACAGAGAGATAGAGAAGAATGAGATCAAAGCAGGGACTGAAACCCAAACATCAAGTCCTGTAGTTCTGTCTGTGAAATTCAGGGTATGTGGCTGTGAGATAGGAGTTTCAGATAGCCTCATTGGATAGCCTCATTGCTATGGCCTTGCTAGTTGTCATTCACACAGCCTTTCTTTTGGGCTCATTCTACTTGTGGCCCACAGCTTTTCTTGGTGGACATTTCATGTCCCTGCATCTCCAATTTCCTCAGGTCTCCGCTGCACTTTTGGCTTCATTTCCACAGCTTCATATATTACCCTATTAGAGATTCCTTGTCTGACCTTCTAGGATGGACCCTCCCTTACTCTACAACACTTGTATGCTATAAGCTGTTAAAAATCAGCATTATATGGATGATACCAAGGTCTGCCACCAGAGTGGGCAGTAGCTGGGACCCCTTGGATCATACCAGCAGCCTACTCTGAATGCTTGGACGGCTAACATGGTGAAAAGAATTCTAGGGATCCAACACCCTGAATGGTCTTTATCAAGCAAGGACTTATAGGCTCTTTTTTGAAATATAAAATGTATACTCTTGTACCTTTGAGCCTGCAATGCGTGGGATCTTGCTGATTCCTGAGAGGCCCTCAAGTCATCTCTCTTCTTGTCCCTGTACAAAACTACTTGTTTTCATTCTAATGGTGCTAATCTCTTTAGCAGCCACACCTCTTTTGGCCCCAACATTGATTCCTTTTGGGCCAAAATTAAGCTTTTTGAAGTTTCCTGTTCTGATTTTTGCCCTTAAATCTAACTATAAATCTGGCAAAAAGCAGCCAGCTACAGTACATATGCCACAGCCTGAATGTTGGGTTACCTTCTTTAAATTTTAAAAGAATACTATTTGAAGGTATGAGAAAAAGGGGAAGGGAGAGACAGAGGGAGAGAGATAGAGATAGAGAATAGGCAGCTATTCTGGATGAGAAAGGGGTATTAGAAGGTGAAATATTTCTTGGTTACCTCTGAGTTTCCCCCATCAGATTAATTAATCCATCATCCCTAACCTCAGTCTTCCACAAAGTCTCAGAACATGGGCAAACTGTACTTTTTTCCAGAGTGTAACACACCTTGCCTCTAGCCCAACTGCCACTGAATTCCTTGTTCCCAGTTGAAACCTCCTGAACCTGGCCTTCACTGTCTACATTTATATTGGAATTATAGTCTTCTGACCTCCAACCAGAATCACTCATCAAGCTTTTACAGCATTCCAGGGCTTCTCTATCCTACATCTTCAAAGGTTTCCAAATTCCTCTCACAAACCAGCTTCAAAGGTTTCTAAAGCAAATGATTAGGTAAAATGATAGCAATGACTCTATTCTGGGCATCAATTTTCTATGCTAGTCAGTTTTCTCATTATTGAGGCACAATTCCCAAACCTCACAACTTAAAGGAAGAGAGGTTAATTTGGCTCATGGGTTCCAGGGATTCAATCCTTGGTTGGCTGGCTTCAAGGCAGAAATATCATAGCCGAAGGACATGGTGGAGAAAAGGTATTTAGTTCATGGTGGTTAGGAAGGAGGAGGAGGAGAAGAAGAAGAAGAAGAAGAAGAAGAAGAAGAAGAAGAAGAAGAAGGAGAAGAAGAAGAAAAACCAGTGCCACAGAGGAAGGGCAGAGGGACCGTATACAGAACTCAAGTCCATGCCTCCATGGCCTATTCAGAAATATGCTCCACCAATCTTTCAGAAGGATCCCAATGCCAATCATGGTGATACTCCATCCTAACCAGCATACCAGTACTTTTCAAAGCCCACAGGTCATTAAAAGAAGGAACAGTTGAAAACCTGTCATGAAACAGAGGAGGCAAAGTAGATATGATGATCAAAGTGTAATATGGTACCCTGAGTGACATCCTGGAATGGAAAAAATATATTAGAAGAAAAACACTGATATTCAAATAAACTGTAGCATTTCTTAATAGGACTGTACTGGTGCTGGTTCCTTAGTGATGACAAATATGCTAAGGTAAGGTAAGATGTTAATAGGAAAAATAGGGTGAGGAGTACATGGTAATTTGATATTAACTCTACAACTTCTTTGTAAATCTCAAATTATTCTAAAACACAAAGTTTATTTAATCAGTCTAATAAGGAACCAAGGTGGAGAATCTCATAGGAATTTGCTTACATTGTTTCAGAAAACAAAAACTCCTTGGTAAACATTGAGCTAAATTGTCAACTGCCAGCTTATACATTCATAAAAACCTCACTTTCACTAACAACTGCATTAGGACCTTTTGACAGATTATATTTCTAGAGTCATTTCCTGGGAAACACAGTGGACCAATTGTAGTAAACATAACTGTAGTAATCATTGCCTTGATAATTATTCACTTTCAAGATTTAAAAATTCTAAAAAAGATTGCTTGCTAAAGGAAAAATTTACAATCCATTTGTAGTTTAGGGACTTAAATTCATTTTAATATCTATAAAATTTATCTTGATTATATATAATGTCAGCATTACGGTTTCTTAGTTGCTTGAAAAATTGTAAATAATTTCTCTTTGCGAAGAGTGTTGTCAGTTCCTTTGTTATGTGTAAAGATTTATGTTTGAATCGAGGTTTCTGAAGTACTTTTTTTTTTTTTTCGTCCCTCTCCTGTCCCTTACACCGTGGTAGGAAGGAGGTAAGGAAGAAAGATTTCCTATCCACCATGAAGCCTAACCTGATTTATCACGGTCACATTTCTGTCTTCACAACCATGGCATTTAATACTTGTTTGTAAAGCGCTCCGGGCAAGTTAAAAGTATGCCTGAAGAAATCTCGAAAGGGCTGGGAGTGCAGGGCCGCGGCGGGGTGGACTGTTTCAAGAGCTTTTTATTTTCTGCACACGTTACCGAGTTTGGGGAAAATGTCAGAATCCCTTACTCAAGGTCACTCAGATTACAGCCCCAGCTGTCTAACTGCGTAGGACTTTGAGTAAATATTTTGTCTTCTCTGAACCTCAGTTTCTCATTAGTAAAATGAGTTGATCGGATCAAGCAATCTCTAGACCCCACTGCAATTTCGACACTGAGATTCGGAGGTTAGGAACTGAAGACACATACTGGAGAGCTTCAGGATTTAGGGATTTGGGCTTGACGGGCAGGGGAGTATTGGAGAAACTGTTTCCATGTTTTTGTTTCTAGAGTCAGAACGGTGTCACAGGTAGGAATGAGCAAAGGAGAGTAGTGAGACAGAGACGCCACAGAAGTTCTATTTTCCGGGTTCCCCTCCCACTCCAGCTATGGGAGTGAAAAGAGCCGCTGTTGCTAGGCAACTAAACCTCCCGGGAGGGTGGAGGACCCCAGGCGAGGTGTCTAAGTCATTACCTTTTTTTTTTAAGCGATTGGCATCTTACTTTTCGAAATTAATGAGATCTATAGTCTTTAAAGTACGCAATTTGTTTTGCAGCCAAGTTTGGGCAAGCTCTAAGGCTGAGTTCCGCTCGCGGAAGTTTTCATTTTCCTGTTGTCAGGCGCGCTGCGGGCACCCCTCATGTGAGGCCCAGCCGCCGCGCGTTGCCGGGGAGAGCCTGACGCCACCCGCTCCCGTCCACGCCCACTGCTCTCCAAGGGCGGGACCTGTTCCTTCGTTGGACTTCTTGGGCCGACATGGGCTCGGAGATGGAGCCGCTGCTCCTGGCCTGGAGCTATTTTAGGCGCAGAAAGTTCCAGCTCTGCGCTGATCTGTGCACGCAGATGCTGGAGAAATCCCCTTATGATCAGGTACCGCCCGGTCCTCGTCAGTCTGTGGATCTTGCGGCTGAGGCCCAGGGCTTTGGGGGATCCCTGGCTCCTGGGAGGGGAGTCTGGGAGGAAAGCTCAAGGCTGGACTCACAGTACGGTCCGCCGACACGACACGCGTGGAGCGAGACTCCTTCGAACCGTGGCTGGCGCGTCTCTATCCTCTGCGTTCTGTTCCTTGACTGCTCGCTCTGCAAACTTAAGCATCCTTTTTCCTGTAGCGTCCCAGAGTTAGGGCCCTGAATTGTAGCGTGGTGAGGAAGTTTAATAAGTCTGGATGGGTTCAAGTTCTTTTCGTTAACTTCTTTTAAAACAATTACATGTAAACAAAGATCTGTGACTCTGCATTCCTTTACATAGCTGCCTTTTCGTTTGGATCAAACGTATGCTCTTCCCATCTTAGAGGTTCCAAGAATCTGAAGGAGCTTTTGATTCCGGGCCAAGAGTTTAGTTCGAGAGAAATATGCAAGACGGAGGAGTGAGAATGTATGAGAGGAAAAGATACACGCGCTATTTAATAAATTACCTAGGCAAGGGAAACTGACCATAGAAGGGAGGGATGGGACAAGAAGTTTCCCCAAAAGAAGGAATGATGGCATTGATTAAAAGGGAATTTACATACATACATTGTCCACTCTGGATTACAGTGTATCTAAAAGTGTACCTTTACTTAGTACAGTAAGTTCTTGGGCCTATTCGTTTAGTTTTCAATCTGTGTTTATGATAATTATAAGGTCTTAGAAAATAAATGCACCATGGTAGAAAAAATAAAAAGGAGTGGAAGGAGGAGGAGGGAAAAAAAGGAGGGAATTGAAATGTTATGTGCATGTAGCAATCTCAGGGAATGTAATCATTGTGTACTGCAAACATGTACTAATAAAAATTTTGAAAAGGAACTTACAGTATTTGTTTTAGTGAATGAAAAGGCTAATAAACAGTGAGAGAGGGATAACTTGAATGGGGCCAGTATCTCCTGGAACAGGCACACACACAAAAAGAAAAAAATGAGAGAAAATAGAAGAATAGTGGTAGAGCTGTGGCCGTCTCTCAGTGCTGTTAGTAGATACAGAACCCATACGGTTGTAATTTCCTGTAATTTTCTTCTAATAGTGTTGCATTAGAGATGTTGGCCAAAAAGAAAAATTGAGGGGAGTTATAAAAGTAAAAGTCTGACTGTGAAACTTATATTAATGGTAATGCTTAAACTAGGTTCTGTTTGTGTTAGTTCACCTTAATTAATAGGACTACATTCTTGTAGACAAACATTTTTCCAAGAGTGTTTCTTGGCACAGTAATCACATGGATGCTGCTTAAAAAAATTCACAGTCAACTATCTCTGAAACTGTGAGAGAATATTGATATTTGTAATGACAGAAGTTTGTTAGGAACTTTGATGTGTCAGACATTGCATAAGAAACAATGATCTATAAGAACGTTATGTGTTTTTCTATTAAGTTAGTTCCATTCAGTGTTCACAGAACACTCATCCCAAGAGTTGCTCAGTGAAAGAAAGTTTTCTTAAAATGCATTTGGGAAATGTGTATTCCCTCCTTAGAGATTCAAGATGAATGCTAAAAGCTCTGAATAGTTCCAAAGAAAAGAAACATCATCTTGATTAGCCTAATAGTTTGGAACTTATTTGACCATGGATTTTTCTCTCTCCTCCAGGGAAAGGGTCTGATGTTTTTCTTATTAGCTTAGGGAGATACTTTCACACTGGGGAATGTTGTTGTAGGCACAGCAGCAGTATTTTGTTAATGTTTAACAAAGACCCTATAACCTTGATTCTATAGTTGCATTCACTATTGCACTTGTAAATTGAGATTTCATTTGTGCTAGGTATTGTGATCATTGTTATGTGATTATTCCAAAGACAAGTGTTTACTACTTGCCAGACATCATTTTTGTAAGCCACACATAGTATTTCTATGCTGAGAATAACTTTGCAAAGTAATTAACAAAAATAATAGCTAAGGGCTTGGTTCAGAGCATTTTATTATGTTCTCATCTAATCCTCAACTATTTTAGGAGCTAGTACTAGTTTCCCTAGTTTTAGAAAGACTGTAGCACAAAGTAAAGTACGTTGTCCTAAAGTACAAAGCTAGTAATCTGTAAACTGTGCTGCTTCCTTGGCTCATGTATAAGGCCCAATTTTCATAACTTTGCACAATATATTTGTGCCTGTTTCAAGATTTTAGAATAGTGGTAAGTAATTTTGACATACTCATACACTTGAATTAAAGCTTCTTGCAAGTCCCGCAGGAAAAAACTCTCCCTAATTTGAACTAAGCCAGTAGTTCTGCAAGGTATTGGACCCCTGACTGTTGTTTTTATAGAGACAGGAGGAGAAGTATCTGTTGTTATCTTGCAGAAAGGTTGCCTCAGGAAACTAATGGGTAAAACAACACTTCATTTATGGCTAAGAGGGATAACAGAAGAGATCTCAGCTCTTTTTCTTTTATCTAGAAAAAATAAGAAAACACTTTCTTGTTGAAAATCTTTTATATTATATTACAACCTTGGGACCTTTTGTGAGGCCTCTTGACAGCACCTACTAGAGCTTAGTGCCTTTCTTGAAAGATTGAGACTTAATTAGGTTTGTTTGGTGGAGGTATGATTATGATGATGATGAAGACTACAAGATACAATGTCATATTGAGAAATACCATTATTGACGTTGATAACCAGTAATACTGTTAACACCATTATGACAATATATCTTATTAGGTCCTGGTCTATTTCATTGTCCTATTTCTTGTAGACTTGAAATAATACTTGCACAATATAACGTAATTTCTAATACCATAGAAATGTTACTCATTGTTACTGTTTTGTTGGTCTGAGCAGGGATCGCTATGTTTGACTTGGATAAATAACAGAGTAGGACTAAAAGAATCAGTACCAGAGCTGGAAGAAATTTATAATATTCTTTTTCCTTTCTAATGTTTTTGTTGTGTTAAAGTAACTTATTTGTGGGTGAATTACATGCATTTCCAGGATAATGAGTATCATTTGACCAAGAATAGACTTAATTTAAAGCAATCTTACCAAAGCCGGCTTTTGGTACCCGGATGGGGCTCTTGAAAAGTTAATAAGAGTCACTTATCTTAGTTATTCCTTGATCCAGCATTAAATGGTGTGCTGTTATCAAGTGTTAGCACCAGTTTATGTGTTTTTTTACCCACTTGATTTCATGTTGAAAATATTTCCTAGTATGAGTTTCTTCAAGCTTCAAGAAATCTTGCCTTTTTCTTAACAAAAACAAACCAAATATATATATTAGAGTGTTGATGTTATGAGTATATTACTTAATCATACATGCATTTTGATGGAGTTATTCATACATGGTAGCTTATGGAGATCATTCTAGCTGCCTGCTGATCTTCTCCTCTTCCCACCCTTAGTTATCAACACCAGACTTGGTTCTGTCTTACATTCTTAAATGTACATTTGCCTTTTAAATAAATATAATTACATTATGGACATTCTAGTTCATTTCTTATTTGGAGAGTCAGTTTTGAAACGTCTGTTAAAAAAATTCTGCCGGGGTTTCTCCAGAAGATCCTTCACTCATACCACACGGTCCTAGGCTTTGAAACCAAGTCCTTTACACTGAGCTGCATTCCCAGCCCCCTCTCCCCTTTAAAAATATATTTTACTTGGCGAGTTTTTCATAAAGTCACTAAGTTGCCCTGGCTGGGCTTATACATGTGATCCTCCTGCCTTAGCCTCCCAGAGTACTAGGATTAAAGGCATGTGCCACCCTACTTGGTTAGGCTGGGAGAGTGTTTCTAATAGTAGTTACCATCTCTGGTATTTACTATGGTTCTTTTATTGTTTCAGTGGAGGGAATTAAATGATAGGAAGATTCACAATCTATGAAAAGTTAACGGAAGTGTGATTAGAGTGGAGTGGGTAGTCCTTAGACCCACACCTGCTTCTTTGACCTCATGGGCATTTACTGACTTAACACATTTTAGTTACTTTACCTTTTCAACTGCTCAAAATATTTCTTTGCCACCAAATTGATTTCAATATCAATGAGTTGCTTTGAAGCTTAGATATATGGGGGAGCAAGGAAATTAAAATACTTCTTTTGAGTGCAACATGGATTCATTTTTGCTTTTGGTCTCCCCCCCCCCAAAGCAAAGGATAATTTTTATTTTTAATCACAATATTTTTCTCCTTGATTTTGCAGCAAAGGCTGAAAACCACTGGCTTACATGAAAGATATGAGCCTTACTAAAGTGATTTGTTATTTGTTAATCTTCCTGTAAACTGGGTTACGGAGCTTCAGAAAGAAAACATTTTGGCCCTGCTACATCAGCCTACTCGATGAAGCCTGTCTCAAAGACTACTTCATCTGCTTTTATTTCTCTTTTAAGGCATAGTATCATCAAAAATCTTTAATTAGTGCCTTGTGTTGTCTACTAGGACATTTCTTTTTGGTTTAATTTCTTTTTGGTTCTTGCCAAAGTCCAGGTAGTCAGGCAAGCCAGGGAGGTATGATACACTACTGTGGAATAGCATGTTTTCTTAGAGGAATACATTTTTCTTTGGCCGCAGATGTACTCAAGGATAGGTTGAACATAATAATAGGATGTTTTTTGATGGAGAAAAGTTCTTGAAGAATGGGTACAAAATGTGGAAGTCTGGAGAGCCAGGTTCCAAAAGCAGAAGGGTATTGAAGTTTAGATCTGTTAAGAATAAAGAGAATGGCAAGTTAATTTATCATAGTTTCCCTTTTTAAATAAAATATTGTACAGTAAGAATAACAAATTCAAAGAGAAGTATTGCCTTTTTTTTTTTCCAAAATGTTCTTTAAATTGTGCCCAAACCTTAGTAGATACAAAAGACAGGAATTACATGTCAGTCCTCCACAAAGCAATATGACCTAGAAGGAATGCTTGCTTCTGCAGTTCATGTTGATCATCCTGATTAGTTGCTTAATCTGATTATTGTTCTTTGTAGTCCATATGTCAGATTTAGGGCTTTAGGACCAGTCCTGATTTTTTTTTTAGCTTCATTGTAATTAAACATTTCAGGTAACATGGTGGTTTTTCAGGCTATGGGAGGTGTGGTTTAAAAGACAATATAATTTCATGTGGAGGTAGATTTCTGGTAGCTTTTTCAGATTATTAAAGTGGGAGCATTACCTACATGTCAGAGCTTTTTCTAATCCACTCCCCCAATCTCTCCTTATAATGAGAGATGTTACAGAGGAGCGATGCTATTATTGTAAATAATTGGAAGATGAACAAAAGGCTGAAAACCACTGGCTTAGAAGAAAGATATGAACCAGTTCTCCCCAGTGAGCTGTATGTTAGTAGTTAGTTGAGACAACAATTTGGTGATCCAAGCCAAAAAACCAACTCTTTGTACAATTATCTAATGTGTTTCCTCTTTGGGACCATGGAGATTTACCTCGACTTAATCATTTGATTCTGTACATACTGAGGCATTCATTTTGTGAACTTTTATTCCTGCTAAATTACACAGATCACATTCCCACTTGACTGTTTAGTCACTTGATCTCCCTAATCTCCTGAAATCAATCCATTTCTCTGTTATCTTACAAATTTCTTCCTTCCTTTTGTTCTTAAATTCTGAATAACAACTCAGTGGTTTTGGAGTAAAGCTGGGTAGACTCATTAACCAGAATAAATATTGGTGGCAATTAAGAAGCTGCGTTCAGAATTATCTGGAGGTTTAATTCTCTGAAGTAATACTAGCCTAAGAGAAAACTGTACCCTTGGGAGGGAGGGAGGAAGTAAACTGTGAGTTGACGTTGATGCTAATGAGTTTTTGCTGGTTCCAGGCCAGGGGCATTCTACTTTACAGGTCCTCTTCTTGCCCATTTTGACGGAGATTCGGAGGGAAGTTTCAGTTTGGTCTGCGATAACTGGGAGTCAGTTCTGAGTTCTAAAAAAGGGGACTGATGGTTGGGGCTTGTCTATTAACCTTACACTTGATTACGCCAGTCTATATGAAGGTTATGAAGTAATCATTTTTATGCGTTGGAGATTGAACACATAAAGTATTGTTTAAAAGTCAGGGTTTTATTGTTAGGCCTTAAAAGAGTCCCGGATAGTAGGTATTATTGATTTAATTTGAGAAGGTAATGAAGGGTGCATGAGCTCTTCAAAGTCATGCCTTGAGTAGCTCCCTGAAGATAAAGCCAAGGTTATCCTATTGGAAGTCGTATGTGAGGGAACTGTCCAGTGAAAAGATGGGGAAATGATACTGAATATAGTTCGTAAATCATTGGTATTTGATAATGTCTAAAATAATCTCTTTTACTTACTCCCTTAATGCCCATGTCTTCTGCTTTTTGTTCTAGTTCAACTATGCTTTTTCCATAATGTGTGTATAACATCTAACACATTGTATTGTTGTTATTTATATGCATTTCTCCCCACAGAATGTTTTCGGCCCCTCGGATGTCTGACTGTAGGAGTGTGTTGTGGAATTAATGTGTTTCCGGCTTCACTCCCTTTTAGACCTTGTCTGTTCACCTCAGCTGTCTCCACATCTCCCCATTATCTAGGCTTCTCATGTTTTTTTGTTTTTTTCCTCATTAGTTCCCTACCTGCTCTTCACTTTCAGTCACAGCTATATTCCTGAGGGACAGGCGAACAAGACAGAGTGATCACAAAGCCTTTCATCTGTGGATAAAATCCTGTGAGGCTCAACTGCTGGTTTCAGTTTGGGTCACTGGAGGAATCTCCCTGCCACTTGTAGAATAACAAGCACCTAGCTTTTGTTTAGCATCAGTGTTTTCTGTCTCCTTTAGCTGTTTTCTTTTCTTATTGAAGCAATGTCTATAATGACCTCTGGTAAACTGTTTCCCCCATTTTGATACTACATTTACGTTGTATCTCTTTGAACTTTACCCTTCGGTCCTGCCTTATTATTTCCAAATCATGCTCTTTTTGTTTGTTTGAACCTCTAAAAGAGCCTGGCAAAAGAGAGCTCTTGCTTCTCACAACCATTTGTGTGACCTTGAACAAAGCACTTGACATTTCTGAATTTGTTTTCTTATCTGTAAAATGGATAATAATACCCACGTGCTTCCTGAAGAAGTTTTTGTGACATTCAGATAAGATAATGAATGAAATGTTTAGACCTGGAAACAGAAAGAGTAGGAAGGGTTACTTCTTTCATCTCTCATTCTCTGTATCTCTGTGTTTTCCTAGATATGGGTTGTGTTTAGGAAATCCATACTTCTTTCAGATCCTTTTTTAATAATTTAGAGTATCTCCAACTGCTGTATTCTTCAGTTGCTATTTTGTGTTCAGTGCAGTGTTGCATTTTCCCTAAACCCACTCTTTGAGGTTCTCATATTCTAGCCTTAGTCTTTTACTTTCACCTTCCTATCATGTATCATACTATCCTCTCATAATGACCATATGGTTTACACAGGTCTCATATGGATAATATATTCCTAAAAAGCATTTGGAGGGGGGAGTCCCTCTTCTTCTGTTTCTTAGTAATTTCTCCAATAAAAACATGATTAAGTGCTCAGTAGATGCTTTGCCTAGATGTGTAAGTGTAGATATTTTATAAATAAATTTATTGTAAGTTTGATCACTTTAATCAATAGGTTTCCATCCAATTTAGATAGAAAAATCTCAGGTACTGAATTTACCACACTTGACATTACTGTATATTTTGTAGTATGTTTATAAAAATTTCTCAGCAGATATTACAGTTTGAATTATTACTAGCTACTAATTCTATTTCTGCAGAAAGTAGAGTTTATGTTATTAGAATTTTCATTCTCTCCCATAAGTGATTAAACTTTGAATGTTTATACGTCATGAGCTTACCTTTGAATCTAAAGCAGCATTTCTTTGGTGTAATTATTCATAAATTCTGAAATAGTGTATCTTCATTGAACAAATAAACATGCCTCCTCTTTGTGCTCTGAATGAGGTTAGGTTAATTAGAATTTTCTGATCAAAGACAATTTAGCCTTCTTCATTTTGGCCTTCTTCTATGTCAGTTTTACAGAACTCTTGAGACTGTTAGAAAGATTAAAGTTAACTGGAGTTTTAGTGAATGAGTTAGAATTCATGTACAAATACTTGGTTCATCATTAAGACCTTTTATTTTAGAAGTTACATTTCTTAAAAAATGCTTCTGGCTTCTTAATGCTTTCCAGGAACCAGCTCCCGATTTTCCAGTGTCTCAGGTAAAGGTTGAGTTTCAGTGTTTAGTCTAGAAAATGCTTTAGTTATTACTTCAGCTGCTTAGTTTTTGCTATAGATTAGAAAATTTGCTGCACGATTAGTTTTGTTAGAAAATTAGTCATATGTACCCTTTTCTGTCAATAACTATATTTTTGATGCTTTAGTGTTTATGAATAATCTTGTAGAACTAATGTTCTAAGACTTGGGGCTTAAATAGAAAGGAATGAGAATGACCTGAAGGATAAGAATGAAGGAGATGAAGAGAACCGTGGGCTTAGGAAGGGAGCTGGGGAATCAGCAGAGCCACATATGTCTGGAAAGACTGTGATGGATAGGACAGTAGGTCTTGAGTAGCAGGGCATAACTCTGCTTGGGAAGGTCTTGGTTTAAACTGACCTGTCAGCTTGAAAAAGGAACAATGTTCCCAGTGAGGAAAGAAGGAAGGGACACTGGCCAGACAGCCACATCTGCCAAATCAACTTGTTTATGGGTGACACATGGCCAGAGATCTGCTAACTGGATAAGACACAATAGACTGAGTCAGGAGGAAGCCCTGGGGGAGAGGAGGTCTGGTTAGGGGGCCCCTGGCCAGTGGAGCTTTTAACTAGGAGAGTCTGGGAACAAGGAAAAAGGATGCACAGAGTAATAATTAGAGAGTTTAAGTGTTGCCAGGTGTTTGCCCTGCCAAGTGACATAGAACCAGAACAGTGTTCTGTATAAAGATGAAAGATTTGAACCTCACATGAAATGTATATGAGTAAATGATCAAACCTTTTAGGATAGAAAACCTACAAAAAACTCTAATGGAAGCCTGTGTAGCATTAACAAACACTGTAAATGTAAGGGGACCAAAATGTGGCCTTCTGTTCTTTAAAAGGGTGATATTTGTCTTTTGAAGGGTTGTAATCTTGATTTACAAACTGAATTATAGGGCAAAACTTATTTTTTGAATAGCATGTTTGGGTCACTCAAGAAGGATGTAAATTATAAATGTACATTTTTGTTCTCAGTGGTTTTAGAAGGTTTTAATTAAAATTCAATTAAAATACCAGTAATTTGCACCATAGGTATGTTGGAAAGCTGTAAATGGAATTTAAAAGTTTCAAACAAGTGCAGAGGTTTCATGAACATCTTCAGCATTACTTTTCTATCCTGTTTTGTAGATTTAAATATATACTGGATAAAGACCTAAATGGGTACCAGACTGGATGGATTCTTCTGTGCTCACTCATTTACACTGTTAAGTCTCTTCTTTTTTTGCAGACATGAGGCATTTTAATAGCAATTCAATATCTTGTACTTAAATTTTCATTTTTGCAGAGGATGAAATATTTGTACTGATTTTTATGATGTCTGAGTCAGATAAGAATTCTTTTGGGATTATGAATAAATAGTATTTATTATTTATTAATTATTATTAATAACAATATTAATAATAAATAATTATTTTTAATTTAAAAGAGAATAAAACAAAAGAGGACAGAACAAAGCAGATCAGAACAGAACAACATATACAACACAGCACATTACAACAAGACAACCAGATATTAGCAGTAGCTACCATAAGGTCTCTTTCTTTGTAGTAGTTGAACATGGCTTCAAATACAATAATATTAAACATAACATTTTTTTTTTTGGTACCAAACCTATACTTTATTCTGCATTGTCCTGTTTGAGTTTTATTATTGTTACACCATACTTTGAAATACTTAGGATACATATTAGTAAATAAAAGCTAAAAAATGAATATTAGTACAGGAAATACATTTAATATATTAAACATGAATCCAAGACAGCAAGACAACATAACAAAATATTATAAAACCATTCAAAAGAATTAAAGAATTACAGGGTATTCTGAACCAAATAACAGAATGATCAATGGCTACTGTAATATCTCATTTTCCATAAAAAATTTGTTTATACTATCACATATATTAAAATCCCAGTAAGACACAACATGATAGAACCGATGGTAATAGAAGAATAGAAGCATGGTAGGACTTCAAAGCAAGATGATATTAAATCAGCAATGGCTGCCATAATGTTTTTTCTTCAAAACAGCTGTTCATACCATCACACATAATAAAGTCAAACAAAACAGATTAAAACCATTCCAGTTGATGAATGAAAACATTAAAAGTTTTCAAAGCTATGTAATGGAGAATCATGATTACTATAAAATCTTATATACTCTTACCAACTCTCATACTAGGGAGACTCTACGGTGTTTACACATGTGAGTTTGGTTTATTTTGCTTATGAGTATGGTCTCAAATTGTGTCCATTTATTTATAAATATTTCAATGTGATCATTCTTTATAGCTGAGTAGTACTCCATTGTATAAAAATACCACAACTTTTTTATCCATTCCTCAGTTGAGGGACACTTAGGTGATTTCTAAGATCTGGCTATTACAAATTGTGCTGCTATAAACATGGGTGCACGTATATCACTGTGGTATGATGTTTTCAGATCTTCTGGGAATATGCCTAGAAGTGGAATAGCTGGGTCAAATGGGACTTCCAAACTCAGCTTTTTGAGGAATCTCCAGATTGACCTCCATAGTGGTTGCACCAGTCTATACTCCTACCAACAGTGCAAAAGAGTTCCTTTTTCCCCACAGCCTCTCCAGCATTTCTTGTTGATAGTTTTTTTTTTTTTAATCCTGGACATTCTTTCTGGAGTGAGATGGAATCTCAGTGTAGTTTTAATTTGCATTTCTCTGATGACTAATGATGATGAACATTTTTTCATGTATTTATTTGCCATTCGTATTTCTTCATCTGAGAACTGTGTATTCATCTTGGATGCCCATTTTTGGATTGGGTCTTTGGATTTCGATGGTCTGATTTTTTTTTAATTCTTTATAAGTTCTAGACAGAAGTCCTTTGTCTGAGGGACAGTTCACTAAGATTTTTTTCCTAGTTTGTGGGTTTTCTTTTCACTGTGCTGGAGATCTCTTTCAACATGCAGAAACTCTTTAATAAGACATGATCCCAGTTATTGATTCTGGGAAGTATTTCTCATTCGATTTGATTCTTGTTCATGAATTTTCTACCTACCCCTATGTCTTTAAGATTTTTACCTACTCTGTCTTCCAACAGATTTAGTGTTTCTGTTTTAATATTTAGATCTTTGATCTATATAGATTTTAGTTTAGTACATGGTGATAGGCATGGGTCTAGTTTTAGTCTTCTGCATATGGACAGCCAATTTTTCCAGCACCATTTATTAAAGAGACTATCGTTCTTCCAGTGAACATATTTGGCCCCTTTATCAAAGATAAGGTGGTTGAGTGAGTTTGTGGTTGTGGTTGTATCTTCCAATCTATTGCATTGATCTCAGAATTGTTTCTTATATACCTTAAACTACTGGCCTTGCAGTAGGAAAGGAAAAGGATAATTTAAACATGTTTTGCCCAGTCAGTAAAATGTTTACCTCTTCATATGTTCATGACTAAAATTGGATTAACCTCACAAAACTTAGAACAAGTGAGGTAGTATTTTCATGATGTTAACTGGAAGATATTTGCCTCAAGAGGAACATCCAGAGATTTAACTCAGTAGATGAATAAGATAGGAGTATGTTTCACAGATATATAGAAATGGTTGACACAATGGTTATAATTGGGCGAATGTATGCCTTTTCTCCTATTTTTTCATGTGGTACTTCAGTACAAAACTACTCAAATACACTTACATAAACAACTTTATTTTACAACTGTGTGATTCTACCATTTATTAAGATAATTATACCTGAGAAAACAATTTATTTATTGGGGGAGGTTGGGACAAGGTCTTGCTATATAGTGTAGGCTGGCCTTGAACTCATAGCAATCCTCCTTCCTCAGCCTCCGAAGTACTGAGATTACAAGTGTGCACCACTATGCCTGGCAAACAGTTTATATTCAAGAGACAATTTGTGTATACTCTAATATGCTTTAAAAAAAAACAAGCAGAAGATTTTAGGGCTGTAAAACCTAGTTGACTCATTTCCAAAATTTAAAAAAATGTATTTTAAAACCAAAGCCCCATCTGCTGTTTTCATTAAAATCTCAACAATTGTTCACATTACCAGGCATCATTCTTTGAATATAGCCTGATGTGTAATTTAGCAATCGTATGACTTTCAAGGTCACTTTTTGTTTGGATAGGAGAAAAATCAGAAATACTAATTTTTCTGAAACTCTGATAAAATTTTAAATTGAATAATGATTTGAGTATATCTTATTACATATTTCTGTGTGTGTGTGTGATACAGAGGATTGAACCCAGCTTTTTAAAATTCTGTTTTGAGACAGGGTCTTGTTTATTTGCCAGGCTGACCTGGAACTTGCCATCCCATTGCTTCAGCCTTCCAAGTAGCTGGGGTTACAGGTGTGCCCTGCCATATGAGGTTTATTACAAATCTCAAATACCAAAAATTCACATCATTATCCCCATTTCTTAAGAATTAGATTTTAAAAATCAAAACAAGTATAAATCTATTTACCTTTTTGAAAAAGGAGATTCTTACAGAATTTTAAAAAATGTTCCTGTTTGACTTCTTATGTTTATTCACTTGGCAAAGAAGGGACAGTGGATTCACTTTCCTATGTTTTGCTTAGCCTAATATATAGATTTTGTCGCTCCTCAACATTTAAGAGGGAGCAGGAATTCAAGAAGCATGATTGATTAGACTATAGTTAAAAATAAAATATATACATGGATGGTTAATAATCAAATATATAAATGATACCTAGTTGTAAGACCATATTTTTAAAAAGTTGGTTTAACTAAGATTCCAGATAGTAGTTCTGAGGGTTCATTAGCTCATTATCAGAATAAAACCCGCATACTTCACTGTGGCACACCAAATTTATCTTTCGGTCTCTGCCTTTTTCTCTAGCCCAGCCCTCTGACGGCTCCCTTAGTTAACCTGATTCTTCAGCCATTTTAAACTCTTGAGGAGTTTCCAAGAACCATGAGCTCTGGAGCTAGCCTACCTTTGCCTTATTGGGAGGCACTTGACATGGCCACAGAGCCAAAATCTTCTTTTCTACTCTGTTTTTCCACTGACAGGTAGCTGGCTACCTTTCCTCTGTCTTCTCATAATGCACTTCTTTTTTTTTGAGTACTGGGGATTGAATCCAGGGCTTTATGCATGCTGGGGAAAATGCTCTACCACTGAGCTACTTCCCCTTTTTAAGTTTTAGGGTCGTGTTAAGTTGCCCAGGCTGGCCTGGAACTTGCTGTTCTCCTGCCTTACCCTCCCAAGTAGCTAGTATCACAGGTGAGAGTACCACACCAAGTTATTTTTATTATTAGATCTCCCTCCCCCCCATTACGCTGAAATTCTTTTTTGTCAGAAGTAGGACTGTAAGTCTTTGCATTCTCAGGACCTGGTATGTGGTACCAAGTATACTGTGTGACCTGGTACACAGTAGGTCTAAAGAAGAGAACCAGGAGGCTATGTCCTGCTTTACTGTCTCACCAAAAGATGCTGCAGTCCTTCCTATCCACCAGGGTCCTGAGAAAAGAAAATTTAAAGCTATCAGATATTTGCGGGGCAGTATACACTGTGGCCATTTAAGATAAATCAGGGTTGTTTATGTCCTTCTTCAAAATAAAATTAGACTAAAACAGTGAGGGCTTCCCTGGGAATAGTTGGATAGATCTGGAGTCTTTCCTGATCTCTTTTGAGTGAACACCTCAGGTTGTTTTTATTTTTTGGTGGCTCCCACAATCAGATACACTTCCAATTAGAATAGATTTTCTTTTTACAAACAAATTATTTGAGTCTATAATATACTCATTTAACTGTGTTAAGTTCATATATAGCATGTGAAAAATTTTGTTATAAGTTATAAGTTATCTGTTAAGATAAACTTCAACCAGAAGAGTACAAGCCAAAAAGCCAATTAATTTTAAATATATATTTAAATATATTGTAAAGGCAGCCTATTTTTATTCCCCCTTAGATGAAAGCATGGTATTTTTATTTTCTTTTTACAAAATGCACAAATATGCATTTAATTACTTTTGTTCACAAAAAGGTATCTACTTTCCAATTTCTATAAACTTATTTTCTAAATCACACAGTTGTCACCCACTCATCACGCGCTGCTTTGCTTTGCCATTTAGTCCACTGGGTGTTGTTTTGGGGAACATTAGGATCCACTTTTTAATCTTGCTATGTTTCCTGCTCAGAACCTAATCTGATGCTAGGTAGGTAAGAAGGAGGTATCAATAAATATAGATCGACTGACTGAATGTTTCTTGGGTTCTTTATGTGAGGACTTTGTGGACCTCCTGTATCACTCATCTTTCCCTGTCTCACCTCATTTGCCAGCTTCACAGCCAGATCCTTAGTACACTGAGCATAATCCCCTCAAATTTCCCTTCCTGCTGCGCCCTCTAAACTGTACAGTCAAACCTATGCTGCTGTTTCAAGAACTGCCTTCTCCCCAAATTCTCCACAGGACACTGAGCCCTGTCATTTTCTGTTTCTTTTCTATAGTGAAGTGTAAAGGTAAAAATTTCTTGTAAAGCAATTTCATCTGTTTAATGAGAACACTAAGCATGTGTACTTTTACATTGACTTTCTTAATCTAAAGCAAAGCTGATATTTTCCAGGATAGATTTCTAAATCCCCCCCCCCCCATACTCTAGCAGGTTTTCTGACTGGATCACAGTCACCTGTGTTGATTAGCTGCTGAACTTAATATCATGAGAACTTGATCTTAGTTTAAGTCAACCAACATTGCTTGGCTACCTATTATGTACAAAAACTATGGGTATCATAGAAAATTCAAAAGTTAGCAAGGTAAAAAAGCTTATATTCTGGGGACAAAAGAATACCTAAATAATACAGCATTTGTCAAATACGGTTAAGTGCATAAGATTAGAGTCATACTTTATGGTAAGCATGAGGCCCCATCTCATAGCTTCGAAGTCTTTCAAAGTTTTAAATCA
>PVJX010009509.1:0-60817 GCA_004027295.1 Dolichotis patagonum
TATGTGACAATATGGACAACTATTTGGAAGAAAACAACAGTCAATATGATAGAGAGGGAATATCTCCAATTGTCTAGCTTTGAAATTTATGTGTTACATTGCTTTCTTATGATCCGCTTTGCTCCGTTTTGTTGGTTTAATTTTATCCTATTGATATAATTGCATGTATATTTGAGTGGGTAGATAGATGACCATATTGTTGTTTTTGTCAGATCGTGGAGCAGAACTGTTAACAGTCTCACTGTTTGAATGTCTACTTTACATGTTTTAACTTTGTAACTTGAACAACTATTTCCAAGAAGTCAGTATGTAATTAGTAAAGTAATAATTTCTTAGGCTTTATTGTTGTTGTACTTTTCCTTTTTTCCTTGGAATACTGTATTGTTGCTACCCTTTATTCTGTTTTATTTTGTTTTGTTTTTTCCTCTTTAAAAAAATAATGTTTTGTTTTCTTCAAAACAGCTGTTCATATTATCACGCATGATATAGTCAAACAAAACAGAATAAAACCATTCCAACTGATGATTGAAAACATTGAAAGGCTTCAAAGCTATGAGATGGGGACTCTTGCTTACCAGAAAGTCTTATATACTCTTATCAACTCTCATACTAGGGAGACTATATGGTATTTACCCTTGTGAGTTTGGTTTATTTCACTTAAGAGAATGGTCTCAAGTCGTGTCCATTTATTTATAAATATCTCAATGTGATCATTCTTTATAGCTGAGTAGTACTCCATTGTATAAAAATGCCACTTTTTATCCATTCCTCAGTTGATGGGCACTTAGGTTGTTTCCAGGATCTGGCTATTACAAATTGTGCTGCTATAAACATGAAACCCATGGTCTTCTCACTGAGCTACATCCCCGGCCCTTTTTTATTTTGAGACAAGTTCCTGCTAAGTTGCTAGGTTTCCTAGGTTGGCTTGGACTCATGATCCTCCTGGCTCAGCCTCCCAGAGTGCTGGAGCTACAGACATGTCCACCACACCCAGCTCTGCACATGCTTTTTAATTTATCTGCCTTTATGGAATCCCCTTAGTTTTGTGGGGTTTTGGCGGGTTGATTTGTTTTGTTTTGTTTTGTACCAGGGATTGAGCTCATGACCTCATGCTTGCCAGGCAGGTATTTACACTGCTGAGCTAAATCCCCAGCCCCCCTTAGTTCTTGTTTCTCCTCGGCCCCCAATACAGATAGAATGGAAGGAAGGCAAACATGTGGTACAGTAGGGTGCCCTAGGCAGAGCCCTTCTGTGTAGCTGGGTCAGGGGTGGTTGTCAAGGTAACTGGCTGGCTTCCAGCATGTTCTGCAAATTTCTGGGGTAGAACTTTCACTGTGGCACCAAAATTTATTTGATCTGAGGCTGATAAATAATCATTTAGACACAACTGCCCCACTCAAAGATCCAGCAGGTGAGGACAAATGTGCTGACACTTTCCTTCAGCCCCTTGCCCCAAGTGGCTTCCTCTTGCTACCCTCATGTCCAGGCCCTTTCTCAGGCCCAGTCCCCCCAGTTCTGTCCCTCTGAAGGGGTTTCAGCTTCCTCAGGGCACAGCCTGGGTGTTTTGCCAATAAACCCATGGGATGGCCTCAGCCAGCCTCACAAGAGACACTGGATTGGTGGTGAGACCAGACTCTCCGTGGGTGTCAACCAGGTCAGCGAAGTATCTGATGTACCAGGCCTGGCCTTGGAGGATGGTCACTGTCCTGTCTTCCCCACTGTCAATTGGGGCTGGGCCTGGAAGGAGCTGAGAAAGGAAACTTTAGAGGAGAGGGGAGCCATGCCAGGTCTAAGACCCTTAGGGAGAAAGTGGAACAAGAGGCCCTCAGGAGTGAGGATGGCCCAGGGCGAGAGCTGCTGTAGCAGCTGAGATCAGAAATTGGTGGCCACGGGGCTGTCAGTGTCTGGGAACTCAGAGCTCAAGCCCTATAGCCTGGGCTTGCACACGTACCCTTGTCATGGTATGAAATGTTAGGTACAAAGGTGCTCAGGCTCTGGGTTAGGAGGCTGGCAGCACAGTGACATGTATCATCTCCCAGGGTGCTATTTAGGGCTGGGCTCAGCTGATTTGGTCCTGCAGAGAAACCCCATATCCCTAATTACAAGTTAGGGCCATTGTGGGGCCAGCCTGGTGGCATCTCAGAGGAAAGATTCCAGCCTCTGGGCCCCAGGAGATCCAAGTGACTGTAGAATTCCCAGGAAGCCATGGATCTGTGCATGTATTTGGTCTTCCTCCTGTGAGGCTTTGGAGTGATGACCATAGTGCCCTTCCAAGTCCCTGTTGCTGGGTCCCCTAGGCAGGTTAGACTCCTCCCTGAGACTCAAGATCTGAGAGGGAGCCATGCCTATTCTTGAGGCACAGAGTGCCATCTTTCCAGGGCTCATGGTGCAGTTGTGGGTCAGTGTTTGTTTTCAGGAGGGGTCTGTATGTCAGTGACCTCTTACATGGCTGGTTTCCTGAGCATGCGACCTGAGAAACAGAGCAGGTAGAAGGGAAGTGTGTTCCAGGACCCATATGGAAGCCATAACTGGTCATTTGGCCGTGTTCTGTCAGTTGCCCTGGTCATTACCATTCAGTGCAGAAGGGACCACATGAAGCCGGAAATCACTGGGTCACCTAGAGGCCACAACTTTCAAGGGATCACACAGAGTTGACTCCATTTTTGCTGTGCAAACTTATAGCATATAACTGAGCACATTCTACGTGCATCCATAGGAAGACACTTGGAGGTACACAGGCCCTGGTGTCCTGGAGTGGTGTGTGTGTGTGCGTGCATGCGTGCATGCGTGCGTGCGTGCGTGCGTGCGTGTGTTCACAATAGAAGCCTTTCATCTTCTCTTATGGTATTTTGTTTTGGTTTTGATTTTTTGAGACAGGATCTCCCTACGTAGTTCAGGCTGACCTGAACTCATTATATAGCCCAGGCTGGCCTTGAACTTGCTATGTTCCTCCAGGAAGGTAGTCATCTTCTGGGACCTGTCACTGATGTCCTTGCCCTGAGCAGCATCTCAGCAAGTTGACAGCCACCACAAGGGAAGGTCACACAAGCCCAGAGATGAAAGGGATCTATGAAGGTTGTCCAGCTGGGTGGACAAGACAGGAGACCCCCGGGCCGAGACCCTGCTGCCTGAGCAGCAGCCCTCTCAGCACAGTGGCTCAGGTGCTGTCCTTGCCTCTGGCTCCTGCTCTTTACAGTCGCAGGCCAGTAACTAGCAATTACCAAAGAAAAACCACAAACCACTGTACATAATTGTCCCAAATCCCCAAAGCATAGAACATAGAAACCACCCTGAGGGAAGGCTCAGTTGCTCTGCTGGCTCCAGGCAGATCAGTCTCAGCCACAGGATCTGGTGGGCCTCTCCTGACCTCCCAGTAGGATGCCCTGGGTGGGGCACCCCTCCCACTGTGTTTGTGCTCCTGCTCTGCTTTTCTGGCTCCCTCCTCATTTTGGAGACTCCAGTGTTCCAGGACCCCCTCCAGGAAGCCGGCGCTGTTCCCATAGACACAGATCACCCAGGCCAGGAGGCAGTGGGCGCTTTCCCGGGAAGTTCCATGGCTGGAGCCTGAGTTCCATGGCTGGAGCCTGAGGTTGGCGCGGGCGACAGAGGAGAGAGCCTTCCTAATTATAAGTGTGCAGAAAATGCTCAGCCTAGGAAATGGGGAGATTACATGCTAGCAGGCCTGGCAAGCTTGTCAGCCAAGCAATCTGAAGTGAATTATGGCCACAGAGGCAACTTTCCACCATGACGCTGTTCATCACTGAGATCCTTTTGGATATTTGGCCTTCATTCTCAGACCCCTGGGAGATGATGACCCCTTCTAGACCCTAGTCCTTTCCTTGGCCTTGAAGATCATGGGTAGGGGCAGGAACACTGGACAGAGCCCAGAGTCTGAGGCCCTGACCACAGGGACACCCAGAAGCCAGGACACCCAGTCATGACAGCAAGATTCATCCCCCCACAGAAGACCTCACTGGCAGATTAGAGGCTGGGACTGGCACAGGCAGGGCCCTAAAGGAGGATGACTGGGGGCACAGGACATCCCTGATACAGATCACAACTCTGTGACAGCAGGAGGTCACCACAGTCTTCTGGCTCTGAAGTCCCCCTAGACCTCACAGGGGCAGATACTGATTGCACAGCAGACGTTGTACATTTAAGCCCAAGCCAGGTCCCCAACTGCCCTCTAAGCAGGGCAGACATATGTGGCAAGGACAGCTCAGTCTCTTATGTCCCCTGAACAATGGTTTCAGGTGTGTCCCTTTAGGGACTCCAGGCCCTGTGCAAGGGACAATGAATGTGGCCCCACTTACAGGGATACAGGACAATTCTACAATTATTAGCAGGGCCTGGAGAGACCACTGCTACACTCACTTGCATCCAGGACCACTGACCAGCTCTGGGCCTTCAGGATCAGATCCTGGCCAGGCAGTGGGGCACACAGGAGGTGAATTAGTAAATGCAGCTGGTCTCTGAGGGTGAAAAGAGGCAAGTCAAATAATTACCCAGAATCTGGCTGTACATACAGTGGGTACTAAGCTGAGATTTGCTCTTGGAATGTACTATGCATGGTTCCTGTTCTCCACCTCCCTAGGCCTGGCTGGCTCGCCCTCTCTGGCTCCTGGCCCTTGGTGGTAAGGGGTTAATGATGAGTGGGTGGTAGGGAGGCCCTTTCTTGACCCTCAGACTATATCTTCCCCCCCAGTGCCCACCCACTCATCCAGTTCCAGACAGGGCCTTGTTGTCCACTTCAACCCACACTGGGGGGAGTGGCCATCAGGCCACTTCCCAAAATACACGTGGCTGCTTTGTAGGGCCAAGAGAGGCTACTGCCACATTCACTAGTGTCCAGGTCCAGTAACCAGCTTGTAATGGAGTTCTTGCCAAGACAACTGCCCCCTGCCTCTCATGGACTGGCATAGTACCTCAGATCTCAGCAAAGTCCTGACCTGTAGATGTGTGGGTACAGAAGTCTACCCACCTTATCTCTGACCCTGGCATTGCCACCTCTACAGTGCTTCAACACTCCTGCCACATCACTCAATGTCCAGCTTTTCTGCCCTCTCTGGTCTGAATCATCTCCCTGAGCTCTTCTCATCCAAAAAAGGGGTGAGTAATAATGTCGCTATAAGCTGGAAATGCTTTTCAGCTGCTGTGATGGAAGCCAGAAGGTCCAGGCTCCCACTTGGAGTTCACAGCTGTGGACTGGGATGCCTGCCTGGTGGCTGGTAGGAAGGCCAAGGCCCCATGGTGTGGAACTGAGGGACAAGTGGTCTGCCTGGTTCTCCTCTCCCATTCATCGTTCACCCCGGGTCAAAAATTCAGAAAGATGAACAGATGGACAAATGGTTAGCTGGCTGGCTAGATTGATGGGTGTATATTGGTAGATGGATAGGTGATCTTCAACTTGGATGAATGGATGGATTAGTGGATGTATGGATGGATGGATGAGTGGATGTATGGATGGATGGATGATGAGTGGATGGATGAATGAGTATGTGAGTAGATGGATGTATAAGTAGGTAGGTGAATGGATGGATGATGGGTAGATAGATGGATGGATCAGTGGATGGATGGGCTGATGGATCAGTGAAGGAATGGATAAGTGGATAGGGGAATGGGTAGCTGAGTGACTGGGTAGGTATTTGGATGGGTGGATAGATGGATGAACAGAGTTAACAGAGCTTAGGAGACAGTCTTGGAGGAAGGGACAAATGGAGACTTTAACTCTCCTCTTTTGGATGTCAGGAGTTCCGAGAGACAGAATCACCATGTTAGGAGGGAGCCCAGTTCTCAGCCCCTCCCTAAGAAGTTCACGGAGGCTGTAAATCACCCTGACATTGCACTTTCAATTTGATGGGTTGCTCTACAAGTGAACACATTCCACCTAACTCACAAGTCTACTCTGGTCTCTTCTTGCAAGGTTTTGGAGGTTAGAACCACAACCTCTACCCTATGATATGGAGGACAATGGAAACCAGAGTCAGTCCACTTGGAAAGTCAAAAGTGGATTGTAATCCCCACTGCAAAGGCCATCTCTGTTAATGCGTTGCTGCTCATGGTTGTGGGTAGAGTGGTGAACCCTGAAGGTCACATCATCTGTATGTGATTAAGTTGAAGATCACTAGATGAGATCACCCTGTATTAGGGTGGGCCTAATCTGTATGGAGTGACTTTACAAGTCACAAAGGGGGAGAAGACATAGACCCAGAAAAGAAAGGCAGATTGAGGTGGTATCTGCAAGCCAAGAAACACCAAGGACTGTCAGCAAACATCTCAGGGAGCCACATCCCTAGATCTAGGAGCTCCAGCCCCACTGGACTGGGTTTGTCACCCCAAAACCCACCAGACCCTGGGCAATATCAGTCCAATCAGCTCTATAGGGACAGGCAGTCTGCCCCTCACTTTCACTTAGCAAGGGCCTGAGCACTGATGCCTTTCTTGGCTTCTTCTGAGCCTCTTGAGCCTCAGCTGCCTCATTTGTATAAAAGGAACATGACTGGCAGGAAGCAAAGTCAGGAAGCTCCATCTGAGTCCAGCACAAGCAGTGACTCATATGGCAGCCTCCACCCTGCCCCGCTGGCTCCAGGAACCCCAAAGGATAGATCTTGGAGGGAAACTAGAGTCAGGGGCCAGGACCCCAACCCATTCTCCAGTCCAAGGATCCTGACATTTTTTCAGCTGTATTCTGTCTGCAGGATCTGGCTCTTACTTGGCAAGAAGACAGTATCCAAGTTTACTCTGGGAGTCTAGCTCCATTCCCTATCCCTCTGGCAAAGGCATAGCCACAGTGGCTGCTGCCTGTCTTGCCTCTCCTGTGTGCCCATCATGTGACCCCTGAACTCTATTTGGTCTATGGAGGTAGAGAGAGATCTTTCTGGGACCACTATGAATGTTGTGATCCTGTTTATCATGGAGCCACCTATGGCCCTGGGCTATAATCTATGATGCCACTATTCATCTGTCCTGAGTGAGAACAGTTAGCCCCAGAGTCATGGGGCTTGGCCAGCCTTATGTCCAGGTCTGGCTGGGCCTAGGGGCTGTGGAGGGAGGAGGGAGATCCTGCAGCATCAGGCTGCCAGCCTTGCCCTGGTTTCTTCCCAGTCAGGCCTTTGACACCAGCCCCAGGCCTCAGAGTCTTGTGTGAGCTGGACCCTGCCATGGGATTCTACTGGGCTGAGACCAGGGCCCCCCTTCACCAAGAAATACAGAGCTACAGAATACAGGGCTATGTCTAGACAGAGGACTCCAAAGTGGACTGAAGTGTGGGAACCTGCAGACCCCAGAAGCCCCTGTCTCCCTGAGACCAGCCCAGCTGTCCCATTCTCTGAGGTCATTTTCCACCCAGCCCACGCCTGCTGGAAAGAGTGACCAGAATGCCTCACGGGGCCAGGCACTCCCTGGTCGCCAAGCCGGAGGGGAGCCCCAGGCGGGAGATGAGGTGGGAGAAGGCAAGAACCCAACCAGCTGCAATTTAAAACAGGAGGTGCAGCTGGCTGCTGCCAGGGAGTGCTGTCAGAGACCTTGACCTCAAGGAGAGGCTTTGTTGGCTCATCTAGACCAGGAGGAACCCAGCCCGGAGCTGGCTCAGTCCTGGGACAGAGATACCCTTGGGGCCAACCATGATGGAGTCTGGTGAGGCTGAAATGAGAGATATCAAGGCCAGTCCTAAGACTCACCTCCCTCTTTGGTTCCCCATGAGTCTGTACAATCCCTGTGGTTCTCTGTGATCCCGAGAGCCCCTGCGATCCCTACTTTACACACGCAGAGCTCCAACCAAAAGGGCCACTGGATTCTGCCACTGTGTGATCACGTGTGAAACTGAAAGCTCAGTTCAGGGAGGGATCTGAATAGGAGCCAGCCTAGCAAACAGGCTCGTGGCAGCACAGTCATACCAAACATTTGCAGTGGAGGCTTCAGACAGCTATACTACACCCTCCCCCAACAGGAAGCCAAGGAGTGGGCAGGCAGCTCTCTCTGGCTCCCTAGAGGGCCCTTCCTCCCTGTGATGTCTGATGTCAACAATCCTGAGTTTTCAACTGTGTCCCTCTATCCCAGCCTTCACTCCAGCCTACACTGCATGGCCTGTTCTTTTGTGTTGCTGTGCTTGTTTTCTTATCAGGAAGCCCATCACAACACATAGGGCCTACTCGCTCCTGTGTGAAGATTTTTCCACATCCTTTTGTGTGCTGAGGTTCTGGCTGGACATTAGTCTGTGAAGACCCAGCATAATATCCCAGGAGGTACATAAGGCCTTGAGTCAGAACACCACGGGTGATGTTTAGAGGATGTACAATCTTCAGCCAATCTTCTTAGGTGTGCAGGGGCCAAGAGGAGGCAGCCCTGGGATCCCAGGTCAGGCAGAGGAATTGGATGCACTAGATGGGAATGGGTCCCCTGGGGGTTCTGGGATAGCCTGGCAGGGGTGCTGGAATGGGGACAGGAAAAGGGACAACCCATCGGAACCTGCTGGTCCAGCAGGAAGGCACACAGCCTCAGGACAAAGGATTTGGTGGGCAGCCAAAATGCATAGTGGAGATAAGCTGCCTCAGTCCAACTGGCAGGCAGTGAGCACCCCAGTAAGAAAGGGGCTTTGAGGTCTCCAAAGGTCCAGAGGGTATATGTGGGGCCAGGGGCTACAGAACCTGGCAGGTTGTGTAGACTTCCTTCCTGGGAATGAGAGTCATTCCAGGGGCAGCGGCAAAGCAGCCTGTGTCTGGAATGCAACGTGGAACTACCTCTGGGCCAGCGCAGGACAGTCTGATTCCCTCCATGGGCCCTGGAGGAAGTCACATCTGCTTTCTGTCTGCAGACAGTTGGGGCTGGTTTTTTTTGGGGGGGTGAGGGGGTCTGCAAAATGACCACTGTACTCTCAACATGTGGAAATAGGACCAGAAAGATTTAAAGCTGAAGCTGCTCAGCTGGCTACCTGCACCCAGTGGCCAAGGGCTATCCCTGCTGCACTCCTTCACCTCCTTCACAGTCCAGGAAGCTGAGCCTTCTAGAAGGTTCTAGGACACTGTGCAGGAGCAGGCTGGCAACAAGGTGTTCCCCTATTTCTTGTGACTTTGCTTTGCCTGGTCCTTGACCAGCTGTTGGTGAGGGTCCCTTTAGGACCTGTGACCTTAACCCCTGCTCAACCTTCCACTGAGGAAGCCTCATAGGAAGAGTTCTGCATAAGAGGCCACTGTGGGAAGTGCATGTCCCTTAGCCACGGACAGAGTCACTCAACTTCAGGCTCTAAAGGATCCACTGCCCATGTTCACTATAGCTCATACCTGTACCTGTGGGAATGCAGTCTCATCCAATGCCACCTGTAAACATAGGCTGGGGTGACTGGAGATGGCCCAAGTACCACAGTGGAGACCTGTTTCTGCAGAAGTGGGTGACCCCAGTGCTTTCTGGTCCTCCGTAAAACATTACAGTATCTAATATTATATTAAATAATTATATTTAATAGTCAATGTAACACTAGATGCCATGAGAAATAAATCACTTATTTCATGTGACATAATCTGACGATGGTCAGCCTGCATGTGTTCTGTGACAGAAGCTACTGTCCCTATCGCCCTCATCATCATTCAGAACCCTAGGAAAAAACAGCAAAAGGAAAAACAGTTTTATGCAAGTATTGATCTCTGAAATAAAGTTACATACGTGTTCACTGTAAACATGTCAAAACTGGGGGCCCTTGAGAGCACTTGAACCCACTTCCATCCCCATCCCTGGGTGTTCTTCCTATGAAATGGGTTGCATCCAGCCTAGACCTCAACTCCCGTCCATCCCTGCGTGGCCTTGGCCAGTGGCTGAACCTCTCTGAACCCTCCTCACTGCCCACAGTATTGGGGCGAATAAAACTTTCTCATTGAAGTTGCTGAGTGAGTGAGTGAGTGAGTGATTTAAGACTGCAAGGTATTGGAAACAACCAAAACGCCCATCAGCTGCAGGATGGATGAAAAAGATGTGGTATTTTTATACAATGGAATAGTACTTAGCTGTAAAAAATGATGATCTTGAGGCTTTTATAGGTAAATGGAGGCAACTTGAGACTGTCCTCCTAAGTGAAAAAAATCAGACTCACATTTGTAAATATCATATTATCTCTCTAGTATAAAAAAGTAATAAAAAACTGAAAGAGTAATAGATCCAAAATGTATAATAGATATTATAATGAAAGGGAAGGAAAGTGTGCCAAAGGATATAATTGTATGTATGTTTAAGTGTGCAAGATACATAACCATACTGTTTTTGTTAGTTCATCAAACAGAATAGTTTTCACTGTCATTGTTTGTCCATTTTTATGCTTTGATTTTGTAACTTGAAATAACAATATGTAATTTATCAGTGATTTCTTACTGCTATTTTTTTGACTAGTCATTTTTTACTGTTATTTTTTTTGAAATTCTGTATTATTTCTACACTTTTTTCTGGTTTTTTTTGCTAAATAGAAAAAATTAAATTAAATTTTAAAAACTTTTTTTTACAAAAGACTGCAAGGTATTAACACTAGTTACCAGATGGAGAGGTGTTCCAGATGAGGTCTTTATCCCATCTTGGACAGTGTTTCTGCAAGGAGGCACATGTTTCCTGTGGCAATTGTAACCATCTACCACTAAACAACACATCCTCTTACCATCCAGAGGTTGGAAACCAAGTTTGAGGCCTCCCTCTAGCCTCTGTTACCATCTATGACCTCCTCCCCATGTATGTCCATCTCCTCTTCTCATAAAGACCCTGTCTCTAGGTTAGAGTCCATCCTGACTCAATGTGGCTTCCACTTGCAAACTCACCTCTGCAAAGACCCTGCGGTGCTCCCAAACAGGGCATGTGCCCAAGTCCTTCTCTTTTCAGGAAACGTGACTCACTGCACGGGAGGTTAGCAGCCCTGAGTGTGCCGTCAAGGCAAATGACCGAAGCACACAGCCAGCAGTCAGTCAGTGGTTATTAAGTAAGCAGAGCAGCAGTGACTCTTGTGGGCCATGTCCACTGGACCTAAATGGCCCCCTTTCCTGCCGCTGTGCTGACAGACCCATAGATGTCAACATGTCCTTCCAGACAGCCTACGCTCTCCTCCATGCTTACACTCACTTCACTTTGGTGTCACCCCACTGTGTGTCTGAGGAGCAGCTCTAGACACATGATTCCACCCTGTGTCTAAGCCATGGGAGCATGTTAAATTTCCTTACAGCCACAGTGGAAAAAAAGGCAAAATGAAAGACATGAAATTCATTGCGATGTATATATATAGTGGTACCTTGGTTCACAAACTTAATTCTTTCCACAATTCTAGTCACAAACCAAGTTGGATGAGAAATAAATCAAATTCAACGGTTAGGTTCAATATTCCCCTCTTGGGGAAATTTGATTCAGTTCTTGTCCAGTTCAGTTTATAACCAAACTTGTGGAAAGAATTAAGTTCATTTTTATATATATGCTTCAAGCATGCTAGATAGGGGCTCTACCACTGAGCTACACCCTTAGACATTTTTTTTTGAGACAGGGTTTTACTTACTGGCCTCAAACTTGTGATCCTTTAGCCTCAGCCTCCTGAGTAGCTCAGTCATTATAATATTTTATTTAATCCAATATTTTAATGGTTGATATACTGTGTCAACTTGAATAGTTTAGAAGTTTAACTAAGAGACTTAGCAGGGGTCAGGGTCCTTACTTTGTAAACATCTTCATCCTGTGCAAGAGGAGGGCACAAAGATTGTGTGAGTGCTTCATCCACTCGATAGCAGGTAGTCTGCTTACAATATAAGGGAGGAAAAAAGGTTTGTTCTCCCCACTTTGTGCTCTTGTTGCATTTGCTGTTATCTGCTACCCGTTAGGGTTTTTTTGGTGTGGTAGAGAAACAAAGGCAGAAAACAAAAAAAAGGCTTTTATTGCAGCAAGCACAGGATGGTTGAAGAAGAGTGCAAGATCCCTCTGAGACAAAGAAACCTTTGGACTTTTGTTAGGTTTGACAGGGGGTGGAGTTTAAAGGGGTGGGCAAAATGACATATTGACAGCTAATTGCGGAGATGCTGGTTCAGGCACAGAAGCACAAAGTTCCACTTGGGTTTGGAAGAAGAACACAGAAATCAGTATTGGAGGGATGTGCTGTCATTTTAGAGTCCACCACCATGTTGGGCAGGCGCCACGCTGGGCCTGACAGAGTTTCATGGGGTGGAAACCATCACTGCCTTGAAGCATTGCACCTGTGCCATATTGAAGCATTGCCCCTGTGTCATGCCACCCAGCCTTGGAGCCAGCTGATTATGGACTGAAACTTCTACAAACTGTGAGACAAATAAACCTTTCCTTCCTTAATTTTTGGCATTGAGTATTTTGTCCAGCAACAAGAAAAAAGCAACCAATACAAATATATTCAAAATATTATCATTGCAGCATACAACTAATAGAAAATTATTGAGATGCTTCAATTTGGTAAAAAAAATCTTTTATCAAGATAGAATCTACATACGCTACAGTTAAATCCACAGTTTACAACATGCACACTGTGGTTTTTCATGTACTCCCTGAGCCCTACAATATCTGCACAGTCAACTGTTGAATGTTTCACCACAGCAAAGAAAAGCTGAGTGCCCAAGGCAGGTGCTCCATCCCTCTGCTGTCTGTGCCTGTCCTGTGAATGGGTGATTGTCTGTCCTTTGTCTAGCTTCTCTCCCTGAGTCTCATGCTTTCCAGCCTGTGTGGCATCAACATTTCATTTCATTGGGTGGCTTCATGCTATCCCATCCTGTAGGTCTATCTCATTACACTCTTGCATTTGGGCAGTTCATAGAGACTCAAACCTGGAATTTCCAAGCCAGTGCAGGGCATGGAGCCACCAGGCATGACCGCCTGGTGTGGGAAACCCCAGCCTAAGGTCATGCAGCCTGTTGGGCTGTGTCTCAACCTCCTGTGGGCACACTTCAGCAGGTTGTACTGAGAGGAGAATGTGAAAGGCTCTGATGGTTCACAAAGGAAGAAACACTGCAGTCCAGCTGCCTACTTCTGTATGGTTTTCTAAATGGCAAAGGCAGACATCCAGGGAAGGTGGGAAAGTAGAATTTTCAGACCCTTTGGGTGACATAAACAAACATTGACCTAGTTACCTATCACCTTTGTAAGGAACCCAAGGCATCCTGAGTCATCCAGGGAAGCTTGCCAGATGTGTCCAGGCAAGGTGGCTGTGTTTTGCTCTCAGTGGAGGCAGAGGAAGGAAGGTCTTGCAGAGAACCTGTGGCTGTTGGCCAAGTAGGTTCCAAGGGAGTTTTCAAGACAAAGCAGGGAGAGGAAACTGCTCCCAAGACCAGCACCCTAGATCCATCTCACTGGTATTGGGGTCAGCTCCCTTGTTGGCTCTTGCAAAAGAAACCAGGGTACTATTTGCTGATGCTAAACCCCAGGGACCTAATGGACTAAGAGCTGGTGGTACCTGGGACAAAGTCCTCACTGTGCACTACAGTTATCCTTAGACACTGGATGAGACCTGACCCCTACCCAGATCTGAGAGTTTTAAGTCACCACCCCCAGGGGGAATTGAGGATCGGCATGGTGTGGAAGGGATTAGTGATGAGGATGGTCCTTGTGCTTCTGGGCCTCAGATTCTGGGGAGGCTGAAGAGACCCCAGTCCACTAGTGAGGTGGGAAACAGTGACTGGCAAACTCTGAGGAATTCAAGGGCCCATTGACATGTCCAAAACTGTTAAGGTTCAAATTCCAGGATGGCCAGGAAAGTTTGGGGTTCCCAATCACCATGGGGAGGGTTTGGAGGATACCAGAGTCCCCCACCTACCCTGACTACGTTCAGGGTCCCTGTCACTAATGCATTGATTCTCTTCTCCTGCCCTGGGTCTGGCATTGCAGACAGCCCAAAGCAGAATTCACACCACTTGGACACCGTAACCTCTGTCCCTGCTGCTCCTCCCAGAGCCACCTCCTGATGAACACAGCATTCCAGTCAGGAAAGCCCCGTTCTCTCCTTGACTGGGGAATTCGCTCCAAAGCAGAAGTTTACTCAGATACCTTGAAAACCCCAGTCAGGTCACAGTGGGGTGAGGCCTGTAAGACCCTGGGCAGGAGCCACAGGAAGAAATTAGGGAAGCCCCAACACACCTTTCAGGGTAGAAAGGCACAACTGGGTTTTCTTTCTGGGCAAGGAGTACCAGATCACCATGAAGGAGTCTGAAGGAGGTAGTGACCCTGGACAGGTCACTTCTGTCCCGAGGCCAGGTTCCTAACCTGACCTGGCTGCAAACCCTGAGGCTGAGTGGAGTCTCTTTCCCCACATGGGGCAGTAACTGGTGGGCCTCAACCCTTTCCCAATGGCTGCCTGCTGAGAAGGGCTCCTGGCTGCTGTCTGTTCCTGCCATGGGTGGGGCTGGCTGCTTGTGTGCCTTTACCCCAATTAAACCCTGTTTGTCCTCACATAGAAAAGGAACAAATTATGCCCACACAAGCCTGACAGTGCAATTCCTTCAAGGACCACCACAGGGTCAAGTGGAGCCAGGGTAAGTGTTCACATTTGTCCTCACACATAGACCTCTCAAACCCACTTCCCCCATCTCTGCCCTCTCAGCCCTGAGCTATCACATGCCCTGTTTCTGCTGGTTTTATGTGACTGCCTGGAGGTGGCAGGAAGAAGTGTGGAGCCCAGCACACCCCAAACTGTCCAGTGCCCTGAGGTGAGTCCCTTACCAGCTCCAGTGTCTTCGGACAGGCAAAAGGAGCCGAGAAAGGAACAAAGTGAGGCCTGTCTCAGAATAAAAAAAATAAAAAAAATATGGTGATATAGCTCAGGTGAAGACCTTGGGAAAGGAAGTAAGGAAAGAAAAAAGGCAAGACAGGAAGAAACAAAGAGAAAGAAAGAAAGAAAGAAAGAAAGAAAGAAAGAAAGAAAGAAAGAAAGAAAGAAAGAAAGAAAGAAAGAAGAAAGAAAGATAGAAAGAAGAAAGAAAGAAACAAAGAAAAAAGAAAGAAAGATTAAAGAGAAAATAAAAGAAAAGAAAAAGCATGCCTGAAATCACTGGTACTGGTACTTGTTCAGTTTGACACTCTGATGCTTAAGGACACAAAGGAGAGAAGGCCCAGAGCTCTTGCGGGGAGAGCTTGTGGCTGCATGGGTTCATTGACAAGGACTGGAGTGAATCTGCACCCATTGGACAGATAAATCCCGTGTCTAAAAGGGAGGTTGCCATAGGGACATCTGAGGACAGCTGCTCTGACCCCTGGCTGTTGTCTCCTTGCTGGTATTTACACTGTGGATCATCAGGAAGCTGAGAAGGCATGGCATCAGCTCCGCCATGGGCCGGGGGTAGGGGGGCCTCATACCCCTGGAGACAGGGACCTGGAGGACACATCCCTTATAAGGTATATCTTCTCCTGCCCAAGAGCTTGATCCATAGGAACTGAGTTGTGTCTAGAATAAATTTGGCTCCTCCAGATACCAACAAAACAGCCATGGATATCTCAGCAATCCAACAAGAATGATGCATCCCAGGCAACCAAAAAAGTACCCCTAGGAAGAAGTACAGAACATAAAGCTGGGCACAGGGGCTGTAGCACAGCAAGTTTCAAAGGTGACATCCTGGCAGGGACCTTAGCCTCTAGTCACCTGTCTCGCAGGACTCAGATGGCTTTGCAGCTGACTGAAGACTCCTGGGCTGAGGGGAAATGAACAAGGTCAAGGGATATCCATGGGGCTGCCTTCCACTGGTGGCCTGAGATGCCAGCCCCGGGCCCAGCCTATAGCTACTCTGAACAGTGGTTCTTGGTCTACAATCAGCTTTGCCCTTTGGGGAGCTGTACCCTGCTTACTGCTCCCTGCCTGTGGCCCACTTAGTCCCACACTAATTAAATTTCTGCCCTGGTAAAGAAAGGGCTCCTTGCGTGGCAGTCTGCTGGGCAGCTCAGCCTCTGTTTGTTCTGCACAGAATTTTAATTATTGCCAAATTAATCCTCAGAATAAAGTGAGCTCAGTAAGATAAACTGGAAGAACAGGGCATATCCCTGTTGTCCTGCCTTAAGCTAGTTTCTTACTCCACTGGGTGGTTGGGGTGGCTGCCTCGGACATGACACTATCACCCAGCAATGTCCAATGCACTTTCCTGCTCTGCCACCTCCAAGGCCCAGCCAGGCTGCTGGCTCTTGGGGAGTTTTTCTTCTGTTTGCTCTTGGCTCAATTTCCTACTTAATCCTATTTTCATAAGTTTCTATCCAATTTACTACAGCTTCTGTAAGTCAGAAGTAATTACCTTGTGTGTGTCCACCCATAGCCTCTTCACTTACTACTTCTGGGGCCTGGGGCCTGGCTCAGAAAAGAGGAGCTTGGAGGGTAGATGGGAGAAGAGGAAGACCCTACAATGTGGAGGGGGCTTTCAGTTCTCATTTGGATAACAAGGAGCTCCCACTAACTGAATAGAGTGAGGTTCTTATCTGGTACCTTAAAGGACCGTTCTCCCCTACCAGGGAATCCTCCCTGATTCCCTTGTCCTGCACTTGCCAGTGCCTGTGCCCACATCTGTGAAAATATCCTACTATATTTTGCTCACCAAGAACTTGGCACCTTGCAAAGCATGTTCAATACAGTCTAACAAAAGTGAAGAAAGACACAGAAAACATAGGCAACAAAAGAATATTTAAATTGAATATTGTCAGGTCGGGGGTTGAGCTCAACGGCACAAGCACCTGTCTGGCAAGTGCAAGGGCGTGAGTTTGATTCCTGGTACAAAAGAAAATTGAGTATTGTCCAAGTTAACAACTGTGTGTTAAAAAGGATATAATCAGGAGAAGAAGAAACAGCCACAGAAGGAGAAAAGGGGCCAGAACCAAGAGTATATAAAGAGCCCTTAATCTCAAGTATACAGTGCAAATCACCTAACTAAAAATAGACAAAAAATCCAAATACTTATGTCTCCAAAGCTGTACAAATATCAAACAAGCTAATAATAAGATGCCAAAATCAGTAATCACCAGGAAAATGCACATTCTAACCCCAAATGGCAAACCATTTCATGCCTGTTATGATGGCTACTACCAAAAAAACCAACGGACCAGGGTATGTTGGTGTATGCTTACAATGGCAACACCGTGGGAGGCTGAGATTAGAGGGTCACTAGTTCAAGCACTGCTTGGGTAACATGATGTAGTACATCCTTTTCCCAAAATATACAGGCTGGGAATATAGCTCAGTGCAAAAGCCCTGGTTCAACCCCCAGTACCAGAAAACAAAAGAACACAAAACTCAGAAAGTAAGTGCAAAGATCTAGAGAAATTAGAATCCTCATACACTACTGGTAGGAATGTAAAATGGTGCAGCCAATTTGGAAAACAATTTAGTATTTCCTCAAGAGCTTAATGTAGAATTATCACTTGATCTGATGATGTCCTTCCTATGGACATGCCCAGCATAACTGAAGATATATTCACACAAAACCTGGTATGTGCATCCTCATCAGACCATCCACTCCACATATGTGTCTAGCAGGCCCAGTGCCTGGGGCAGGAGGGTACCTCAAGGGGCCTGGGACTCTAGAAGAGTCTTGGTGTACTCTCCTGTCCTTCCCTGGGCCCTGGAGGCCACTGTCCTCTGTTGTGCCAGGACCAGGCCTGCACAGTGGTCCAGCTGTGCGGAAGAGTTGGGGGATGGGCAGTGTCTGACCACAGACCCTGGCCCCAATACACATAACCTCCCAGAGGGAGCTGCCTCTAGACAAGACACTGTGTCTCCATTGTTGGGGCTGTGGGTGGGTTGCATTCTCATCAAGCTCAGTGAACTCCAGAAACTCTTGGTCCCTGCCTTCGTCATGCTCTGTCTATGTGACGGGACACAGAGCCCAGCAAAATGTAGACTGTGTCACAAGTCACGTCCCTCAGCTGGTCTCTGGGTTCTGCTATCTGGCACACCTGCACCTTCCCTGTGACCCTCTTCTAGAATATCCCACTGCCCTGAGCAGCAGCAAGCTCGTGGGGCTCTGAGGACTTGGCTTTCAGGAGCCCATCACCTGGGCAGGTCTCAGATGCCTAGACCTCTCTGGGCTTTTCCCAGGGAGTAGACCAGGGGCACAAGACCAGGCAACTATGCACTGCCTCTACTTGGGCCTGGGACCCCTACTTCCTCCTCACCTGTGACCTGCTTCTAACCAGCCTTGATTGGAAGCCCTGGGGGAAGGCCCACCCTGTAGACTCCTCGCTGGTTTGTACTGGGAATGCGGCACTGCACTGCTTCCCCAACACAGCCTTGGGTGCCAAGTCCTGCAGCAGGGCTGAGCTGGCCAGAAAGACAGACCCATGGGGTTGGTGTGTAGAGGCAACCCTTCACTGTCCAGGAGCCTCTGGGTCAGCATAGAAGGAGTGCCCTTCACAGATGGGGAAATCAAGGCATAGAAAAATAGAGACAGGCAGATCAAATGCCCAAAATGCCTCACCACTCAGCTTCTGGGGCTGAAAACAGGAAGAGTTAGAGAAGAGATCCAGAACCCCACAGAGGCTAGCTGCTCCTGGGTTGGGGCTTCTGGTCTCCATATCCTTTCTTTATCTCATCTAAGCATTGGAGGTGACTGTGATTGCTGGGTCACAAATCAAGGCTGCTTAGCTGCCACCAGGCCTAGAAGAACCTCGGGACTCTCAGTTGTTCTTGGCTGTGTGTCAAGATGTGGGATCCCCTTGCAAGAAACCCAGCACTGATGCATCCCCCATACCTGACCTTTTCACCCTCCCCCAGCCCAGCCAGAGACCGCATGAACCCCTGTACACTGGATTGGGGTCCCCTGAACCAGGCCTGCTGTCCTTTCTGCCAGAGCCTTTTGGGTTACAGTTGAGGAAACAGAGGAGAAACTGAGGGAGGAAGGGGACATTCCCAGGGCCTTGCAGCTTGACTTAGGACAGGCCAGGTCCTGTCCCTGTGTGCACAATGGGTGATGTACATACATGCATACAGGGCCCATGTCATAGCTGTGGTGCCTGTGGGTTTTCAGCCCTCTCCTTTGCTTGTCCCCTTGCTGTCCAGGCCATTAGTAGCCTTGAGCCCTGCCTGAGTCCCAGGTTACTCCATTTTTTGCTGGGACCATTCTTTATGCTAGCTGTCCCTGCCTAGCCCCAGTTCAGCACTGATGATCACTGCAGCCCTCATCTGATTGGTGAATCTCAGCCCCTCAGGCTGCAGAGCCTGACAGGGCCTGCCTCAGTTGGGAGCCCTGGTAGACCTTGGCCCCTATCACTCAGCCAGCACCCCTTGTGTGATGACAAGAACTGTGTGCCAGATGGGGAGGAGTTCAGCAGAGACATGGCCTGGGCCCAGAGCCTGGGAGCCATAGTTGGACACCATGGAGTTGAATGCCAACCACCTGACTGAGACAACCAGGACACTGCTAAACTTGTGGAGCCACAGGCCCAGAACAATCTCTCCAGGATCTATAACAACCTTGGTGGCTCCCGCAGTTGCCTATTCAGCTATCAAATCACCTTGGGAAAGGCTGCCTGGCAGCTTCGGGTAATGTGGTCTTTCCTGGGGACATGATGGCCATGGAATCTCTATAGTACAGTTTTCCAGCTAATTTAACTCTCCCTTTCTCCCAGTACAACCTCTATAGTGGCCTCATCATCAGGGCTAGAAGCTGCTAAGGCACCCCTCCCCAGGCTGGGCCCAGGTGCTGGGCTTCCCATGCTATGGGGCTGAGGGGCAGACTGAGGTATACCAAATGGCCAGGTGATGTGAGCTTCATGTGTGTTGATGGGACCTCCACCAGCATAGGGGACCCCACAATGGGGCACCTCCTTTTGAAATAGATTTGAAGTTTGAATGTTGACTACATTGGAGAAGAACATTAACCAGGTGGCCCAGGACAAGCAAGGCTACCCTATTAGAAATGCTCACCCCAAATACATGCTTCACCTGGTGCAGATTGTTATGAGCACTGGCAGGAAGGTGCATCAGTTAATGGTATCTTTCGGTACTTGCTAGGTACCTTGGTATATGCTGCTGGCTGAAGGGTTTGAGTCAGAGAACAGGATATCATTACTGTCCACCTGTAGCAATGATCTCATCAAGGAAAGTGGCCACCAGATAGAAAAACCTTCAAGCTATCAGCCCAATAGAGGAAGGAACGTCCGACACTCCAGGCTGGCCACACACTGAGTGAATATCCTCTGCAGCTGTTCCCACTGGTCACTCGTTGTCCCTCCTCTTGCTAATGTCCTGCCCCAGAAGAATCAGGTAGCCCTGACCCATGTGAGGCCAGAAGAGGGTTGAGAATGCGATATGGGCATAGACGAGGGGGTGCCAGATGACAGAGGAGGAGACTGCAGTGATGCAGCCATGGCCAAGGGTCATCAGGAAACCAGCTGCTATAACAGTACCACACACAGTGCCTAAAATGACAAAATTGTACTTGCTCCCAATGCTGCAGGCTAGAGCCAAAATCAAAGTATAGGCAGGGCTGATGCTCCCTCTGGGGGTCCCAAGAGAAGTCTCCTGCCTCTTCTAGCTCCTTGGCATTTGTAGCTTGTGGCACCTGGCTCTGGTCTGTCCTCCCAGCTCAGCATATTCACCAGCCATGCAGACTCACAGCTGGCAGCCCTGTGGGGACAACCTTGTCCTGGGTGGTTTTAAACAGAACCAGTAGCCTGTGAGATGGGAGTGCATGTCATCTGCACTCCAGGGTGCTTCCCTCACCACCCAGTGCTCCCACCCCCCAAATCTCAGGCACATTCACTGGACATTGTGGTCTCCTGTTGTCTGAGGTGGTACTCTGGCATCTCTCCCCAGAAGAACCCACACTGAACCCCACCTATCAGAGAGGATGTCATCTCACCTGGAGGAGGAGTGACAGGTGAACCTTGCTCACAAGTGCCTAGCTGAGGCTGACCGAGGAAGAGCCACATAGACTGTAGCCAGCTAGCACCCAGAAGCAGAGCCAGGGTCTGTCTGGACACCCTACCCAGCCATTTCCTCCTTTATAACCATCCTATAAGGCAACATCCTGTCCCTGAGGGCACCCCTAACAGGCCCTCCCTGAAAGAGTCTGGAGGCCCAGGCAGAGGGATCTAGGGGACTCTGGGGCCTGGAGAACCATAGAGTTGCCTTCTGGAGTTGGAGGGATAGTCAGTACTCCTAGTTGTTGGCTCTGGGACCCTGGGGCTGTCCCTGGGGCTGGACTGGGCAGCTGTAGCTCCAGGCTTGTCCATCCTTGGGGTGCCCTGCCCTCCTCTCCATGCTAGATGCTGAGAGCTATTTTAGGCACCTGGTGGAACTGTCTGGCCAGACTGAGATGTGAGCAGTGGCTGCTGTTCACCATCCCTTGCCAGGGTGACTCACACATGCCGTGAGCAGAGGGTGGTCCCTAATGACCCTGTTCTTTTACTCTGATGGCAAGAGGTCTCCTCCCTGGTCTCAGTGGAGAGTAGTTAAGGAGCAACTGTCTGGGAAATGTTTTCCCAAGTCCCAAATGAACATCTCTGCTTAATTGCACCTCAAGAAACATGAGGATCCCTGGGAGAACATCTCAGGAAGGACAAAATCACTAGGTCTGTCCTTCCTGTGTCAGGCTTGGCTTCCTCCTCTGGACACCAAGACCTGGAAGAGAGAAACTGGTCTTCTGCTGACAGAGGACAAGACCCAAGACCATTCAAGGCCCTCTGTCCCTAGGTAGGGAGGGGTCACCTCAGGAGTCCCAGGTCTGAGCCCTCTGTAGGCACCACAGGAAACTGTGCAGGCAAGGGGGATCTGCTCTTTTATTCCAAATACTGCCCCACATCCCAGGCTTCATGCATCACACATCTCTTGTCCCCTTTTAGAAAAAAAAAAAGTACAGCCTGATATCAACATTTATTTATTCTTTGGTGATCAAAAATCACTATAGTTCATAAATGGAAATGCCATTACTAAAAAGGAATGCCATCTTTTGTTTTCAAAGTCTATCAGTACCCTGGAGTGATCGGAAAACAATAACAGAATGGACAACTTTTGAGGATAAGATTATGACTGTAAGTGATCTTGGGGTAAGCACTGTAACCACAAGCTCTGCAGATGAATATTCTCGGAGTGAAAGGGAAATGGGCTGAGTGAGACTCCAAACCCAAGTGAGGAGCCATCCATCCTGGAAAGCAGCTGAGAATCAACACTAGAGAGAAAGCAGATCAGGCCCCCCACGGCAGAGGTGAGCTGGGAATCCTAATACACCACCCTCGCTCCCACCACTGGCTTCCAAAAACCCAAATCAATAGGGAATCAAGAAAATGAAATTATCACTGCCTGTTCAAGTCAAACACACTTTGAAACTCTTTGATTAATTGGAAAATGTTCCCAATGGCTTTCTATGATGTCCAGTGTCCCAGTGTTCACAGCTGCCTTTGATCACACAGAGGCCCAAATCTTTGTGCACAGGGTGCTCCCCATCTCCAGCATGCAGTGAGCATTTCTGCTGGAAATTCTTCCTATTTTCAGACCTTGCTGCATAGATCAAGGTTGTAAATCCATGACTGGATCTATTTATTTTGTCACCTTGAGACAGCAGTATACAGTGGGGGTCCCACACTCAGATGTGTTTAACTATACTTGGCAGAGTGCTCTGAAGCTGGGTACATATGCCTGACACTCAAGCTGCAGGGTGGCCTCATTCATGTCTCTTTTAGGACCATAGGGCAGATCCATTAATTCACTCACTCATCTACTCATCCATTCACTCAGGTACCTCCACTTCCTTCTCTAGCCTGGATGGCTGCTGCTGCATACCATAGCAGGGCAGGCTGCAGTGGGAGGAGAATCATGTGCCATGGCTAGTTGTGTTGCCCTAGATGTAAAGGGTGTGTGGGGGGGGGGGTGACTGAAGGAAAAGGGAGGAACCAGAGAAACTTCTTACCCTCCAAACTATACAATACCAACCCAGGCTACAGGGTTTTCCTGTTTTGGGAAATAAGTGAAAAAGATACTGTTGGACTGAGGATACAAGAGAGAGAACTGACTGAGCTCATGTAGCCCCCCCCCCCTCTCTCTGAAGCAACAGGTTCTGCTAGCCAGGTCTGGACTATAGGAAGGGGCCAACTGTTCTTTTTCAAAGTGGCATAGGTGTGGAAGGTATTGGCTGCATCCTAGGAACTGACACTTGAGACTGTCGGGCACTGGAGACAACATTTCATCCATCCTTGAGGGTCTGTAGGCCTCTAGTACTTTGGGCCCAGAGAACCATCCACTAGAGAGAAGGCCCCTCCCCAGGTACTCTCTGAGGAGTAGCACCTGGGAGGCCTCAGCAAACGATTCTCCCTGGGAAGTCAGCAGTCAAGTGAACAGATGTTGACCAAACTGATTAATTTAAAATAATTAAATTTTAATTTAATTCTTAATTAAAATAAGTTAGGCAAATTCTCCCCTACTTGGTTTTAGTAAAGCAAAGGAATTGCCTCACTGTGTAGGATGGGTGAGCTGAGGAATTTGCCCCATCCCCGCCTAGCCTGAGTGCCTGGCTGTACTCATCTCCAGGGTCTCTCCCAGCAGCCCTCATGGGTAACCTAGACTCCTGTAGCCATGGAGGCGGGTGCCACATCCTTCTGAATCAATATTGACCTGGCCAAGGAGCAGAATCTGCATGGCTCACGCTTGCCTGCCATGCTCTGGCAAGGTCTGTGTGGAGCTAGGAGTCATCTGGGTCCACATAGAGAGTTCACACATACCTTGAGATTTATGACAGACTTTTTTTTAAATCACAAAACATTCCATAATGGCTTCTAGATGGGAAAGAAACTGTTAAGATTAAAACCTTTCAAGAAAGTGAAGCTCATCTAGTGCCAGCCATGCAGAAAGCTGGGCCAGAACCAGGTGAAACTTTCTGGGCAGTCTACCACGGTTGCTTCCTGCAGTGGCAGTTTCCTCAGAATTTCTATCCAAGATTTGATTTGGGGATGGACAGATCACTACACCTTCTGCCTGCAGTATGTTAGTGGCTTCTGAATGCTTGCTGGGACCACTGTGACAAGCTTAGACAGCTGTTCCCATTCATTCTATCATGGTTCTAGGGGTTGAAGTCATTACACAGAATGTTACTGGCCAGTTCCTCCAAGCCTTCCTCCTGGGCACAAGATATCACTTTCTCCTGTTGGACTAATGCTCTGCCCTTGTGCCTTGCTTTATCTCACTCATCTGTTTCAAGGCCTCCAAGTATAGTCATGTTCTGGGGACCAGGACTCATCATGTGACTAGGGGGATACAGCTAGGCCATGATATCTCCCATCTCTGATGCTCACCCATGAGACTGACAATGGCAACCCCCTTCTGAAGTTCAGAGCCTGCGGTCTACAAACCTCTCTACATCTGTCACAGCACTTCATTCCCATGCAGGTGACATGGATTGATGCCAGGAAGGATACATGTTTGCTGTCCAGGGTTCCTGAACCTCTTGCCCAAGGAGGAATAGCAATAGGTGGTGGGGATGCAACTGAACCTGGGTTTTTAATGACCTCCCCACCTCAAGTTCTTAGCACAGTGCCTGGGCTGGGCCCATAATCTTACTAAGCTTCAGTTTCCCTATATGTAAAATGTGCATAACCAGAGTCCTCACCCCAAGGTCAGGTACATGAGGGTTAAGGGTGTGTCCAGTAAGTGAGCTTTTTTTCATATCTTGGCAATTCTTAGGGGCGGCTACATCACAGATCAGGAAACTATGTATGAGGAGAAAAAGGCAGCCCACTGTTTGGGAAGAGATTGCTGTGGGCCCTTTCTGAGTCTCTGCATTCTCCTGGCACCTTGAGCCACTGCCCATAGTGATGCCTGGCTATGCAGCTTTCCGGGGCCGTGGCTACCTTGAGATCTGTCTGTTTTTAGAAAAGAGACATAGCCACTGCCCCCAGCCAGCAGGCTTCCCACTGACAAGGTCACATAGTCATTATGACATTATGCAGTATGCTTTTTGAATTTTCCTTGCATGGCATCCTGGTATTGCTGTCTCAGAGTGCAGGGTGTGGACCTCTGGAATTTTGCCAGGAAGATCCAGCAGAGTAGTGGGAGGAGTCACTCCTGGACTCCAGAGAACCTGTGTGGGCCTCACACAGGAGTTCATGCTCAGTACTAGGGGTAGGGGTGGCAAGGTACTTATGTGGAAGGTGTGGGCACAAGAATGGCCATGATGGGGACTCCAGTTGAATGACAGGTCAAGGTACAAGGTCTTTGGCCCTCGGGACATGTTCACTGCCTCAGGTTCCCAGGGTGCTCATCAGTCAGCCATCACCTGTGTCCTATCCCTGGCCACTGCATCAACCTTTTCTGGCCCCAGGAAACCCACCTTGACCTGTATTCCACCCATCTGTGTACCTTGAGGGTTCTCCAGACATTAAGCTGCTCTCCCATCTGCTCCAGGCCTCCTCTGCCCCTCCCACTGCCTATGCCCAGCATCCTCCCTATACCAACCTAGGACCTCTCCCACCTTCCCTATCTCTCTGCTTTTGAGAAAGGTCAGATTTCTTCTGTGACCTTGAGGCTAGGGCCTGGGGAGTCACCCCAACACTGTGGGGCTTCTGTTACACTGAGGTGAGATTATGGTTATATCACATCAGTTTCTTGAAGTGGACAGTTCAGTGGCATATCCTGTGTTCACAATATTGCATGGCCACCACCTATAACTACTTTCAGAAAGGTCTCATCACCAAGAAGGGAAGCCTGTGCTCATGAACAGTCGGCTGCCCGGTCCCTGAGAAGCATTTTCTCCTTGGGTTGCCTTGGTCTGGAGAACCACACGCCTTGGTTCTGCCTTGGTCTGGTAGAACCACACTCTGATGTCTTGCTGGAGTTGCTCCTTCTCTCAGTGTGTCCCCAAGACTCATCAGTGTGCATTCATTCCTTCTTGTGGCTGAGCAGGTGGCTTGTTGTGGCCCACGTGTTTGTCCATTCATCTGTTAATGGGTATTTTGGTTGTCTCCAGGTGGGGCTCCTGTGATACCAGGTAGGTATTAGTCAGATGCTCATCTCAGTTCTTTCTTTCTTTCTTTCTTTCTTTCTTTCTTTCTTTCTTTCTTTTTTCCTTCTTTCTTTCTTTTTTGTTGTTGTACTGGGGTTTGAACCCAGGGAGTATAAAGCTATATCCCAAGCTCTTAAAAATTTTTTTAGTATGCTTTCTAGATTTGCCTTAAATTCAAAATCCTCCTGCCTCATCCTCCCTAATAGTTGGGATCACAGATGCATCTGGATTCTTTTTTAGTTCTTTCTAATTTACATGCCAAGGTAGATACGCATGTAAACCCAATGGCTCTAGATTTCCCATTTTGTTCATCTAAGTTACCATCACAAACCAGAGAAGGGTTCTCTCTCTCCAGGGACACAGGAGAGTCCTGCGGGGCCCCCAAAAGGAAGAATGGTGTGATTTCCTCTCTCATCCCTGTGCTCCCAATGGGCCTTTAGCTCCACGCTCTCAATTCACCCAGAGTGACTCCTAAACTGTCCCAGGGGTCTGGGCCCCTGTGGAGAGCAGGGGTTGCTCAGCCACACCATTCACTATGAAGTGTCTTTCTGAAGCTCCTGTTGTGCCAAGGAGGCAGCAGAGGCTGTGTCCTAGGGCAAGACTAGACTGAGCCCTCCTTGCAGGACTTGCCCTCAGTGCAGCCTACCTGTCCCTACCACAGACACATGGTACTCTGGAGGAAAAGTCCTCCTGGAAAATAAATGAGTGAATTCAGAAATTCATCAGGGGACCTCACCAGCCCCTCAGAGGTCACCTCGGTTCAGCCATCAGGCAATTCAATCAGGGATCATATAACACCCTTTTCTCCAGTGTGGCAAGGAGACCTTGAACTTCACCTTTATGTATGTTCTCTTGTGGAGTCCTTAGAAAATTAAATGAGATGAGGCTGTGTGTATGAGGGCTAAACCCTGGTTCCTAAAAGTGTGCCCACATCTAGGCCCCTGAACTCTACCACTGTGACCTCATTTAGGAAGAAGTGCGACCAGATTTAAGGATTTGCAGATGAGCATGTAATGGATTATCAAGGTGGCGCTGAACCCATTAAGAGTTACCTCAAAACAGAAAAGGAAGGAGACGAGTCAGAAGAACACAGAGGGTGATGTGAAGATGGCAGAGGCTGAGACTGGACCTACATGGGAAGCCTGAAATCAGCAGGAACAAGAAAGGACAGGACAGACCTTCCCTTTGGGCCTCTGCCTTGATTTTGGCCTCAAGGACTACAGGAAAGCACATCTGTTGTTTGAAACAGATCTGGCAGCTACAGATAAGAATACGCCATGGAAGCTGGGCCCTCAACTCCAGAAACCAGAAATACCAACTACTGGCTCTGCTCAACTCCACAGGGCTTCAGAGCCTGCCCAAATCCAGCACCAAAGCTATCATAAGTATACCAGGGCCCCAGGTCTTGGAATCAAGCAAGAAAAGTGGTCCCTTGACATTCCAGGTTCCTCCTGGGTGTCTGTCCTGAGGGGAGCCATCCTGTCTTACTGGAACTCTCAGTCTTAGTCCTGGAATCCCCTCAGCCCAATGGATAAGATAAGGGTAATTTCTCCCAGGATGTGTGTGTGTGAGAGCACTTCTTAACCTGGAAGCCCATTTATCTCCCACCCATACCCCAAGGTCTTTCCCAGAGACCCTAGAGCTAAGGATTTTGTGCCAGGACAGTATGGGTGCTGCTGATCTTGAATAGCATGAGTGTGGGGAGCTGGGATCCTGGGCCCTTTCTCTTTCCATAGCCCCATGTTCCACTGGGGACAAAGTGACCTCACCTACTCCAGGAGCCCTATATTTAGGGGAAGGATGTCCCATCCAGCTGTACCCAGCCCCAGTGTCTTCATCCTTTTCTGCTGTTCTTAACTCGTATTCTAGCTGATTTTCCCCCTGGCATGGGGGAAATCAAGTTTTCCCAGGTGGAGATGGCATCTGTCCAAATGAGCTCTTTGAGTCTGGGTTAAAACTCATTGAGAAACTCCAGGAGGGAAATATGGTTTTGATTTTCAAGAGCAGCCCAGGATCTGTGAGTTTAACCCACAAAGCCTGAGAAGTAGATTTAATAGGTCTGTCAGCAGGGACTTGAGGTCAGGGCACTGGGGACTGTGGCCTGGTCCCACAGAAGAAGGCATTTCCTCTTCAGCCCAAGCCATGGACTGATCAGAACGGGTCATCAGGACCCAGAGGGGCAGTTGGTCAAGATCACTAAGGAAGTCGGGCAGGGAAAGAATTCACCCTAAATACAGAAGGCTTCCAGGATCAGGGAGGCACTGCTGTGAGCCATCTACCCTAGTGAGGATGGGGATGCTTGGCCCTGGTGTCCTTCCAACCCCTGAACGAAGAGGGTGCTATGCTTGACTGAAATGCCAGCTTCAGTCCATGTATATCTGCCAACTACCCAGAAGTAGTCTTCATTTCTGGCTTGTTGCACTGGACTGCTTCCCAGGTGGCAGTGGCCCCCTGGACCCCACCCTTCTCAGAGCTCCCAGGCTCCTAAAGGTGCCCACTTTCTCCATAGGCCCTGAGAATTTGCCATCAGTGAATACAAGGAGTTCAGCAGAAGAGAACCTGCTGGAGTTGAAGATTTGAACCCTGTCTTGGATCCCACAGTGTCTCCCCTCCATTCCCTACACAGAGGACCTGGAGTACCTGTCCAGTGGGCCATAAGCTTCTCACTTTCCATGTCCCCTGTCCTGTGACAACCCCCAAGTAGCGCCCTTGGGACCCCTGGCATGTCCTGGGGAACTCACCAGAAGGACCCTAGCATCTCTTGGCTCCTGCTGCGCAAGGATCCTCTGTTTACCTGACATTCTAACATTGGAACCTGATTCTTTTTCTCTGGGCATCTGGGGTGGGGGTGGGGACCAGGGGTGCATTCTGCAGATTTGAGCTTCAGGGATTTAGAATGAAATATTCAGCAAGGGACTGGGGAGGGGGGAGGGGCCCTTCATGTAAATGAGCCTCGTTCAGGCTGTTTTGCAACCAGTAGGCATAGCAGCATTAGGCAGGGAGCGGCCGGCACCCACACGTGGATCCATGGATCCACAGCACCCGCTGCCACCCACGGGCCCTGCAGAATTAGCTTGCAAATGGGAGGAACAGGTGACTAGGAGGCAGCCCCTCCGGAATCTCACCCCCAGGGTGTGCAGAGCTGGAGGCGGGGGCGAGGGCTGTGAGACCCCATCAAAAATTGAAATGTAATTTGTCTCCTTTTCAAAGGAAACCGAGCTGGCTCAGTCCCTTGCTTTGCAAAAATATGACTTTTCTGCCAGATGGGTACAGGACGCCCACCTCCGCCACTCCAGCTTCTGTCTCCTCCTGACGACAGTGCTACTACCTCCCCCAACACTGCTTGCATTCCTGAAGCATTGAAAACTCCCCACTTAGCCACAGCCTGGGGACGGGTCTGTGACATCCATTCGCCTGGGGTAGGGGGAGCCGGGAATGGTGTTTAATGAAAGGAAATGCTCCAGCCAGCCATTTCCTGTTCAGGCTGCCCGTGTCCCTGCAGCTCCCGCCAGGCCTGGCAGCCTCCTACCCTGGACACAGTTGGAGGAATCTAACTCCAGGCCCCTCCACATGTATCCAGGAGCTTTCAAGAATACCCCTGCCACAGGTGGGCCTGGCGAAGTGCAACCCCATACCTGAACCTGCCAGTATGCCCACCCTCTCCCCAGGGCTCAGGAACAGAGAGGAGCTAAACTGTTTGGGCCTCAGGATGGTCCTCTTTGCAAAGACCTTTCCCAGCAGGAGCCAAGGAACACAAGAGGTGACACCCAGGCATGACCTGAAAAGACAGTCCAGGAGAATCTGTGCCTTAAAGCATCCTCTGTTCAGCTGACATAGTAAATCCCAGAGAGGGCAGAGACCCAACTGGAGGGGGGTATATTATGCCCTCATTACAGCAGCTTTTCCCCATTCACTCTCTGCCCTGGGTTCCATCTTAGCCAGTGTAATGGCCATGGACAAGTAACTAATCTCTAGGCCATATCTTTCAACTGTTGACTAGGGTGAAAACTTCCACCAGCCTTAGAGCTGAGATCATGCTGGTGAAGGCTAGTGCCCTCCCTTATTGCCAAACATTGTCACTATCACAATCACACTCTCTACTCCTTCTTTACTTATATACCTGTGACCTGGACTCTGGAGTGATGAGGACTCCTTTGCTGAATGGGTGACCAAGCAGCAAACTTCTGCAAGCAAGTTTTTTCTCCCTCACAGAATCCCTTCCCATGCTAACCATTTCCTGTTATCTAGAACAATCCCAGGATTGACAGTGTGGGTGACCTGGTATCCTCCCATCTCCCCGTCCCTAAAACCCCACTACCCTTAGAAATCAACTAGGCCGAGCTGGGTGGGGTAGTGCACACCAATAATCCCAGAATTTGGGAGGCTGAGGCAGGAGCATTGTCTTGAATTCAAGACTGGCCTGGCCTACACATTGTGTTCAAGGGCATCCTAAACTACATAGTAAGACCCTGTCTCAAAAAAACCAAATAAATAAAAAAATGAAATCAACAAGGCCAGTCATCACTGTAGCTTGCTTGCCTATTCTGGGATATTTTCTTTAGATTTACTAAGTATAGACAAACATTCTAGAATGTAGAGGTTTGGAACAAGGATCCCCGGACTGTAGAGTGCAAGTGGCCAGATTTTTGTTGGAGGTGGGGTAGGGGTCCACCCAAAATCTAGCACAAGAAACTGCAGATGAGCTAGAGACCAGTTCTTCAGATAGCAGAGAAATAAGATTCTGAACAGAACTGAAAGAAGCCCCAAAAATGTTTCTTCACTGCTCTGCCTACAAACAGCAGCATCTTTTACTCTGTAGAACTGTTCGTGGCAAAGTTCTTGATGTGAGAGGAGGTTCACTGTACTCATTGCCAAAGTAGGTCCCAGTGTGTGAAAAGATCATTAGTTATTTACCCACTTTTGCACTGTGTGCTGAAAGTTTCCTGTTTGGAGTAAGCAAAGAACCTTCTATTTTTGTGAACACATATGTGCCTTTTGTCTTGGTGGACTTGCCAGCCAGCATGAGTGGTGGTTTTCAGTGGGACTGCAGACCAGTTTTGGAAGTGACTGTATAGTTTAGATTCCTGCAAGAAGATGAGGCTTGGCTGGCCTCAGCATCACCAGCACTTATTCTCTTTCTGAACTTGGGCTCCAATAGGCAGTGTGCCTTCCCGAAGAGAGCTTAGCACACATTCTGACAATTTCTGTTAACTCAAGTTCATAGTCACTGACACTGTAACTGTCCTAATTTAAGCAGTTTAGCAGTGCAAGAGCTGAGCAGTCACTCTTTTCATACACACACAGGCTCCATTTCATGGTAGTTTCCCCACCCTCCATGATACCTCTTGAGGACTCATCTGAGCATTCCTCCTGATTAGCTGCCTTTTATACTTGCTGCCAGTGAGCCTCCTGAGGCTTTTCTTGTCTTATGAAAACTTTGTAAAAGGGACACTGGTGACAGGTGAGCCTGAGTCTCTTGCTGCTGGTGCTGCCCAACCAACTCACCCCAGGGCCTCAACTGACTCCTTCCTCTAAAGATCTGAGACTCAACCCACTTCACCTGGAGCAAGTATGTCCTGGCTACACTTATGTTCATTAATGCTTTTTCATTCAGCAAATAATGGGCATATAGTCTATGTCTAGAGGGTTTAGGTCGTGAATGCAGATCACAGAGAACCATGGCTTGATCCTGTTGAGCTCATAAGGCCACCCAGGGGCACCGCATGCATGCTGTGTTGGGTGTTTCCACCTACCTCACCCACACCGTTAGTAGATGTGGCCAGTAAAAACCTTTCACTAGGATGCTCACCCATCCTGGTTTGCCTGGGGCTAAGAATCTTCCCAGGAAATGGAACTTTCCATCCTAAAGCTGGAAATATCTCGGCAAACTGGAATGAGTTGTGCACCTTATTTCTCCCTGAGACCACACTATGAGAAGGCTGTAGTTGGGTATGGGACCAGTGGCTCAGGTCTGCCTCATTTGTCTCCTAATAACTGCTGCTAACTCAGGTTCAATGAAAAAGAGCAGGCTGGAGAGGGCCAGGACTCCCACAGTGAAGGAGAAAATGATGGTACCATTTATCTGGACCAATAATGGGCATGAGATAAGTTTGTACCCTGCCCAGAGACAAGACTAGTGGAGACATTTCAAGGAGCTGAGGCTTCCTTGGGAAGCCATCCCTGATCACTGAATATATTAGCTCCCTGTTCTGGCTCCTATGGCCCCCTGTACTTGTCCTATGTGATCCTTTACTGTTGGACTGAGGGAGGGAAGGACCAGGTCTGCTCTTTCTACTTTCAGTACAGCACCTGGAACGATGAACGCTAAAGGGATGGACAGAGGATGGGATACAGATTCATGGGTAGATAGGAAGGTAGACAAGTGGATGGATGAATAGAACATTTGGATGAATGGATGGATTTATGGATGATAAGGTTGATGGATGAATGGATATATGGATTGGTGAGTACATAGATGGATAGATGGGTGGATAGGAAGGTTGAGGAAAGAATGATGAATAGGTGAGTGAATGGTTGGACAGATAATAAGTAGATGAGTGGGTAAATAGATAAGTGAGTAGGTGGATAAATGGAACACTTGTTCCAGTCAGCAGGCTGACTCCTTACTGTCCTGTCTCTGTATCCCAGTGATGACTCTGGGTAATATATTCTGAGCAATGATCTAACCAGATCTTGTCCTGAGTACCTGACCTACACAGATCTTCTACATTCCTGAGCACAATGCTTAGGGAGGTGAACAATGTTCTTTCCATTTTACAGATGTTATATTGAGGCCAAAGACACCAGTAATTTCCCTGAGGTTGTACACACTGGCAGTTACAGGAGAATCAGACAACACACTCCTCTCTCTGTCTAAGCCCCAGATACCAGGCACATGCCTCATATAACTGACTCTCCTCAACACCTCTGTTCCTTTAAGGAAACAGCAGAGACACATGTTGCTAGGCCTCTGACCACCATCATTCATTGCTCTGTCATTAGCAAATAAGCTCCTTGGATGATCTGAATGATCTCAAGGACTAGATGAGAAAGGAGGTAATAATCCTTCTTAGAAGATGATACAGAAAATGCCAGGCTCACTCTAATCTTACACATGTGTAAAATGGGGACATGCACATACACCTTCTTCAGATGATCTTTATCAAAATCAATGACAATGCTTCTGAGTGGTGTCCAGAGTCCCTGCTATGTTGATGGGCCACTCATTTCCTGGAAATAGGTCCAGTTGCTACTCCTCTGAGTGGAAGTGATCAGGACCATCTCTCCCAGCCCCTCCTTCAAGGCCACCTGCCACTGCCTACATGGAAAAGTAGCCCTCTGAGCAGGGCAGCCCCTTTCCCATGAGGGTTTTGCTATCCCAGGACCACGTCCAACAGCACTGGATATGCTTTGCCACTTGACCGGGACTCAAGTCCAGCAGGCTGCTAACCTCTCCCAGGACCTTTGTGCTGATTAGAGGAAAAGAGTTGGTGTCACCACAATGGGAGCTGGTACAGCAAAACTTGTCCCTAAGCATTCAGCCCAGGAAGGATTGTTGATAGGTTAGCTGAGCTATTCTGCTTGGTCTCTGACATTTTCATCACCTGAAGGACAAAGGAGACCCCTCTTCAAACCCTTTCTTTCCCATCTGTGGACAAAACATAGGGATTACAAAGCTGCTTTCCAGCAGTGGAAAATCAGACTCTGGGGCTATAGGGTAGCTCTCATCTGGCTCAGCCAGAGGAAATTGAGTCACAGAGATGGGACAGGTTGAACCTTGCACCGGTCAAAGGCCATGGGTAGTAGGGCCTAATGTATGTTCTTGATTCACCAACTTCTTTGCTTCAATCCTGGCCTGATCCTTCTAGACACTCAGTGGTCACAGTGAAGGACATAGATGCCATGAGGAAGTCAATTTTTCTGAATGAGAGAGCTGGTCTGTGGTTGGCACTAGTTTCCTATCGATGTCTAATACCCAGGACAACAGCAGCAAGGATGCCACCATCATGTCTTCCTCCTTCTTGCCCTCCTCTCTTCTCTATCTTCCTCTCTTGCCCCCCTTCCTACAGTGTGGGGAGTGCCATAGCCACATCTCCACCTGTCTGTGCCCCAGCAGGAAGTAAGGTTCAATGGACAGGACAACATCCACAAAGTCCTTTCACATCTAAACATTGAGGACCAAGTCTACCCACAGAAATTACACAGGTTCTGTCTGGCCGATTCTCACTTCACTCTTTCTTGAGAGTCAGGACCCCCACGTCTACCCTGGGCTAGCCACAATGTGGGCACTGAGGCCTGCTGGTCGTGCATACAAAGCACCCGGCTGGCCATTATCATTCCAGAGCCGAAATCTGCCCCAGTGTGCATCTCATCGGTCATTCAACACCCTTAATGACTTGTCAGTCCCTTGCCCTGCCATTTTCTGTCTAATTAATTCTTTTATTGTGCACCGGATAAAGAAAGACAAAGGCCTCCCCAGCAATAAGGATTCATTAAAATGCAGCGCCTTCACAGTTCTGGGCCCCGTACCAGCCCAGTGCTCCGCCTGCTGTGGGCACGGTTGCTTGCACAACTTAACCCTTGCAGAGTCCCCTGGTGCTGGGTGCCAGGTGCCCCAGAAGAATCCAGACATGAGCCAGTCAAAGAACCTTTGAGGGAGCATCTCCTGAGTATCTTTCATATTTCCAGGGAGGACTGAAGGTTGGAAATCCAAGGATTCCCTCAGCTAGACTGACCAACCCAGGTTCATCTGGCCCTTAGTTTCAACCCTAGTCTCATGGAGAAGGGAAAAACTAGGGCGGGGGAGGGAAATTAGGTCTGTCCCACACAGGTGTCAGGGTCCAGGAAAAAGAAGCCCTGAGATTTGACCCAAACAGGTAAGGAGGTTCCCCATCACACAGGTCAGTATGCTGACCACAAAAGAGCATGTCTAACTTTGTTCATCCTCAGGGAGCTTCAGAGAGGCTGTTGCTGTGCTGTGGGCAGGGGGTGACCAAGGGAATAGAGGAGGACAACAACAATGGGTGAGACCAAGACAATGCAGGAAGCTATGGCAATGGGAAAGACAAAGACAACAGCAAAGACAAAGACAATGGGGGGACCAAGGCAATGAGGGGAACCAAAATAATGGGGATGAACCAAGGCAATGGGTGACCCAGGAAATGAAAGGGATCCAGACAATGGGAAGCACCATGGCAATGAGAGAGGATCATGTCAATAAGAGGACCAAGGCAATGAGGTGGGTCATGCAGCAAGGGGGAACCATGGCAATGGAAGAAACCATGGCAATAGGGTGACCAAGGTATATGGCCACCTAAGGTCAGTATTTGTATATACATTATTCACCTGTTTCACTTTAACTTTCTTATGTGCAGATGTTCCTCATTTTGCAGATGAGCAAAGAGAATGTGGCTAGAGGTAGTAATGCCATGATGTGTATCTGGCATATGTGATATGTACATGGCCTACAGGCAGGTTCTAATCTTACTCATCCCCCAGCACCACTGGGATGCAGGCAAATGTACCACCAGTACACAGGAGGGACAGGCTGGCTGTCTGGGTGCCATTATCCAGCTGAGTCCTCTTCCCTCAGAGTGGTTCTTTGCCCAAGGGATTGGGGAGTGGGGGGGTGGCCTGTGTCCTTGTCTTGGAGCCCACACTGGCTAAGGGAGGGCTGATGGGAGATTTAGAGACAGTACTGGTTTCACAGCTTGAGACTAGAGTCCTGGTCCAGAGTGGTTTGCTGTGAAGTAACCAAACTGTACCCTAGCTGGCCATCCATAGAAGAGTCCAGGGCATTGTCCCTTAACTAAGGCCTGAGGCCACAACAGGCCACACAGCCCTGAAACTGAGTCCCTGAGAGAGGCCTGAGGGCCAGAGCAGCTGGTCAGAAGACAGAGGCCTGTCTTGGAAGTGGATAGCTATGCCAGGCACAAAGTTACCCCAACAGAAGTCTTGCTGCTGGAGACCAAAGCCAGGCGGGAAGACCAGAAGGGCTTTTCCAATATATAACTGGCCAGGGTAATCATGAGCTCCATTTCCCCTTTCTGTCTGAAGAGGGCCTTCTGTTCAGCCAAGGTCAGCAGCTGTGCTGTCTGTTCTGGGTGAGGAAATAAAAAAGAGGAACTTTTCCCGCCAGCCTGTCCCTCCCTGGGATGGGCAGATAGATGAGAACCCTCCGAGAGAGCTTAAACAGAGCCTATACAGGGGTAAGCAGTCCAAGGCCAGCCTTGGCAATGTCACCAGCCAGGAGCCCTTGAGGGACGCTGGATGCCAGATGCTGGACACATTTCCTGTAAAACCTGTAACAACCAGTGGACCAGGGGAGTGAACAACCACTGGGCATCCATGCCTGGCCACAACCTCAGTATACACTGAGGCCTAGCATTTGGAGACTCCCAAGATATCTGATCTTGGGTTTGTTTCCTGAGGACTGTGGGTGCCAAGGGGACAGCCATCAGTTGGGCAGTCCAGGAGACTAGGGAGGAGTATCTTACAAGAAGGGAGAGGGGTGCATCACTGTGCCCATGCAGAGGCATGGATTGGTCAGGATACTGTACCTTCCTTCTTGAGTCTCAGGTGCAGGAAGAACCCTGGGAAGCACACTGGGGCCAGGGCTGATCAGTGAGACAGCACGGCCTGGACACTCAGGAGTTAATGCTCATGAGCCTGCCAAGTCCAGACAAACCCTGCAAGGCTATCCAGTCCTTGGGAACCTGGCAAGCCCCAAAGTGAGTCCAACACAGCAAAGGGGCCTTGTGGCTTTGTCAGCGAGCCGGATGCTCAGAGTTCTCCTTCGTCCAGTTTGTCAATGTGGGAGCTTTGAGACCATATTGGCCTGGACAGCCCCTGTCTGGGCACAGGACAGACTGGGCTACTTGCATACAAGTAACAGGCTGTGAAGGCTATAGCTGTCTGTGAACCTGGCTTTCACAGTACCTCCCCAGGCTTGGCAGGCCTGGACCTGGAGAACACTCCTAAATCCAGGCCACTCTTCCCAAATGCTGCTCTTGGCAGGGAGTGAGGTGAGGGGTGTGGCAGCCAGGAAGACTGGGGTGGGCTGGATGCCCCCTACCCAGCTACCTATTGCAATGCCTCCCTGTCTGGATTCCTAGAGAAAGCCTAATCCTTCTCCCACCTCCAGGCCAGGAAAGGCTGACTTGGTGGGCCAGCCTGTCCTCATGAAGCCCCCACCAGCCACATGCATAGGGAGGCTTGGCAAGAGACCCATACCCCCACTCACTGCCACGCCCCACAACCGTCCTCTCCCTAGAAACTTTCCTCTCAGCAGACAATTCTACGGGCTCCTGCAGGGCGGCTTTTATCCGCTCCCAGTCTGGCCCAAAGCCAGGACCTGAAAAATGCCATGGGCCTGCAGCACTGCACAGCCACCCAAAGACAGCCCTGACTTGCCTGGGAAGGCAATGGCCAGGGAGAGTCCATCTGGTCCCACTTTGCCTAACGAGCAACCCCTACCTCCAGGAAGCCAGTCTGTTGGCTGAGGGCATTGGTGTCTAGACTCAGACCCAGTATCCTGTTGCCATCCTGGGATGAGATCCTAAAAGATCTGTGTGGAACTCTCCTGAGTCACACCACCTTCTTCACACTGACTGCTCAAAGAGGTAAAATCCACAGCAGAGCCTAATCTCTGCCTTGCCAGGAAACTCCACAAGGGTTGCCCAGGCTCACAGAAAGCAATGCACAAAACTCAGCCCATGTAGATAAAAAGCATTTCTTTTAATTTTATCAAATTGATCTGTACAAAAGTTAGCACACTGCTTGATCAGAAAGTAGTGAAACGCAGCAGGCAAGTGACAGCAATAGTCTTCCCAAACTGGACACCAAAAAAACAGATTGCATAAAACTGAGTTTGCTGCAGCTCCCACCCCCACCCCCAGAAAAAGATATGCAAAAACAAAAAACAAAACAAAAAAAAAACTCACATTTTTTTTTCTCTAGAAAAAGGTAGGAAAAATAGAAAAAGTAAAAAGAAGCAACTTCTCAAATGTATTTAAATTTACAAAGTTTCAAAGGCACAAGTTTCCATGAAGTAGGCAATTATATGCTTAGCATACAGCAGAAGCAGGAGGCAAATCACATATTATTCTAGGAACTCTAAAGACATTTAGTGGAGAAGGTTTAGTTTCACAGCTTGGTAGGTGGCGCCTGGTGCCCAAGAGCCAAGATGATGGTGATTCTACCATTTGCAGGAAATTCCTGTCTTCTACCACTTGGCATATTGGTGGCTACGAATGGGGTCCTGCCTTCCAGGCCCAATCTGACACTGATGCCAGGCAGTCCACTCCCATCAGACATTGAAGGGCAGAGCCTTCTCCTTCCAGCCCTCCCAAAGGCCGGCAACGAAAATCTGAGCACTCACCCCCACTTCCTCTCCTGCCCTTTGAGCAAAGCTTCCCTGGCTTTCATTTCTCTTAAATCCTACTCTCTGCACAAATTACTTCATTAATTAAAGATAAAATAATACAGAACATAAATACATTTTAACCGCTTTTAAAACAAACACATTTAAGTTTTAAAAATAAAAATAAAAATACCAGAAGAAAAGTGTTTGTTACAGCCAAACCTTGCCAAGAAGAACTCTGAGTTCAAGGAATAGCTTGATCACCCAGCTGACTCCAGAGATGCCCCACTGGATGCAGCCTGAGGTCCATGGACATGCTGTTGCTGCGGGAACACCATCCCTTGGTCCCAGGGGTGCTTGGCACTGGAGTTGGCTGGCACCTCAAAACATGCTTGGCCTAGGGACCTCAGGCCCTTCCCTTCTTTGTCCTCTGCACTGTGGCTGTCAACTCTCATCTACTTAGATGTAAAATGGAAGTTCTGGCCTCTGGGAAGGACTCAATGGCCATTTTGGAATTACCAGTCACCAGACAGAAGAAAGAAACAAGTGTCCACTGGTGAAAGCGTGGAGATCTAGAGGCCATGGGACATCCAGTGACAAAGCCTGGCTTCCCACAGACTTCAGCAGGCACTTGACGCATGGCCACACTGCCTTCCCCTTGCTAGTACACAACCTCTGGGGTCCCTGGAGACTCAGTCATCCTCTGCTGACACTGGTCCCCCACACCCCCAGAGCACAATGCCTCAGGGTCGGGTCAGGGTGGTGTATACGGGCTGGTCCCAGGTGCTGCTGGGGCTGTGGGCAGGCGGCATGGACAGGCCATTTAGTAGCGGTGAGGCATAGGGCCGACGGGAAGAATGAAAGTAGGGGTACTGGTAGAGGCCAGGCGGGTAGCTGGGGTAGGGGCCATAGTAGTTGGAGGCCTGCAGGTCAGTGTAGTCACACTGTGCGCTGGCAAAAGAGCTGGCAGCCCCAGCGGGGGTGGCTGAGGTAACACTGGCCTGGGTACTGTAGGAGCTGTAGTCAGAGTGACTGGGTGAGCCATGTGACTGGTCACTGTAATGGCTGGGGCTCAGCTGCTCCGTCTTGATATGTGGCCTCAGGGGTCCTGCCTCAGTGGGTGATGCTGAGGCTGATGGGGTTCCCTTGTGTGCCCACACAGGGGATGCCCCAACACTGGCTGCCCCGGAGTGGGAATATGAGGCACCCCCATAGGATCCAGGGGCAGTGGCCTGGCTAGGCTCTGTGGGGATGGCTGAGTGGCCATTGAGGGGTAAGTACTGGTCGAACTCATGAACGTCAAAGGCATCCATGCCACTGATGACCTCGCTGCTGAGCTCGGAGATGTCCACGTTGCTGAAGTCAATGTTCTGGCGCCCATTGTCCACCAGGCGGCGCCCCTCCAGCTTCAGCTCTTGCTTGCCCCCGGTGGTGCCTGCGTGGTGCAGGTCAGTCTTCGGGGTGGTGGGTGGGGTGGGCGGCCCGTGGGTCTGGCCTGAGGACAGAGCACATTGCAGGGATGAATGCCCCTTCTGTGGGGCCGGGTGGGGCCGCAGCCGACACCAGCAGCCCAGCTAACTGCCACAGGTAGGGATCAACGGCTTTTTGTTTCCTTACACTTCCCAGAAATTCCTGCAAAGTCAGACCCAGACCTCACTCTTTGGAGGAGAAAATTCCATTAAGGGCTGTTCTATGAGAAGGATTTTGGCCCCTCCCTGAAGGCCATGGTTGGGGGAGGAAGGCAGCTGGCCCAACCCATCAGATCTAGCTAGCATTAACTGCGTACTGGTAGGGTACACACAAGCAAGGTGAATGAATCCATACAAACAAAGGCTATGTGCCCTATGTGCCCTACCACAGCTAAGTACATGGACTCACAAACTCCAACCATCATGACCAAGGCTACCTGGGCTCTAGGACTCTGCCTGTCTGCTTCATTCTGCAGCTGGGGCTACAGACTCCTCACCGGCAGCAGCTCACCCTGTGCCTGGAGATGTGAGTGCAGATGAGTCTGGCTAAAAACACCCAGCTCAGAATAGGAACTGAGCAAAGCAGTTGTACTCTCAAATTCCCTTGTGCATCAGAAACAGCTGCATTGGGGGTTTTGAGGGTCTCTCCTGGGTACCCAGGAACATCTGGCTTTCTTGAGGGTGCCTACTCTGGAGTAAACCCCAAACCCCACAGCTCAGCCCTTCTTCTCCTTCCCCATATGTCCTCCCAGAACAAAGGCCCTGGAGCACACCCGTATGGTCACCATGGTGGTGTGTGTCGCTGAGGCCTGTGTCTGCCTTGTACATGGTACCGCTGTGATGGTGGCCCAGCTCAGCCCCGGAGTCTGAGTCACTCTGACCAGTTTTTACACTCTTCCTCCGGCGTGGCTGGTACTTGTAGTCTGGATGGTCCTTCTTGTGCTGGACACGAAGCCGCTCAGCCTCCTCCACAAATGGGCGCTTCTCACTCTCACTCAGCAAGCTGCAGGACACAGCAGAGGTGGGGATGGCCATGGAATCTTGGCACTGCCCACGGACCAGCCACCAGCAGCATGTATACTACCCTGGCATCAGACAGTAGGACTACAGGCCAGGGAGCTGGAGAGGACCAGCATACCCTCCACCATGAAAAGCTGCAGCATACCCATGGGAGCCTCTTGGGCCCCTGGTGGTGGTGTACTCCCTCCACAAGACTGGCAAGCTGGACCTTGCAGGGCCCATTAGGTGAAGTTTGGGTGCTTACTGTGGTCAAAGAACAAGACTCAAATTCTCAAAACAAGACTCAAAATCTTCTGCCTCTTGCCACTTTCCCAGCCTGTGTGTGTTCCTCCTAGTAAGGCTTTCTCAGGGAGGCGGGGGAGGCAAGCAGGACCAGCTGAGAATGGCACCACGGACAAAAGCAAGGCTTTCCAGGAATTGTGTGGATGCACTGCACCTAAGGATGCGGCTGGGTTTGCTGTCCTCCAGTCTCAGGCTTCCAGAGGCAAAGGCACAACCCAAGTGCCTGTCCTCAGAGCACACACACCCCTCCAGAGCTAGTGGAGGCAGGGTTCAGCACTGTGTGTGGGCAGGAGGGGGTGCCCTACCCAGTCCACAGATCCTAAGAGCTGTGTGCAGATCCCAGCGAAAGGCAGGAATGATGGTCAGGCACACTCTGTCCATTAGCTATTTGAGAAGCAGGGAAACAGTATGGGATGGGGGGAGGGGGTCCTGAAATGCAAGTTCTGCATGGCTGCTGGCTGCTTTTTGCACACGCTGACCTCACTATATAAAAGTGTGCACAAAGCCCCTACCATACTCTCTTCACTTACTCCTCTGCAGAGCTGATGGGGCGGAGGAGAGAAAGGTTATGGGGACTGCATCAACCTGAATACTTTCTAGACATCCCTCTCCATAGGTGATAGGAAGTCTGGGGTCCCTGCACTTTCTCAGCACAGGCACCTCTAGAACGCAGATGATGCCTAACCAGTTCTTTGCAGACTTCTGGGTAAGGCCGTCATGTACAGCTGGAGTCCCTCAGCAGGGCATCCCAGAAAAAGTGAGCTCCGGGGCCCACACTTGCCCTCCACCCACCCGGGACCTCGCACGCGGCGCCTGGTCCTGGATAGTCAGAAGGGACGCACTCACCGCCACAGCTTGCCCAGTGTCTTGCTGAGCTCAGCGTTGTGAAGATGCGGGTACTGGTCGGCCAGCTTACGGCGCGCCGCTTGCGCCCACACCATGAAGGCGTTCATGGGCCGCTTCACATGCGGTTTAGCCTTTAGCGCGCCGCCGCCGCCGCCACGCACGGGCATCGGTACCAGGCTCCAGTCGTAGCCCTTGAGCACCTGAGACACTGCGTCGCGGATGCAGGCCGGGAAGCGCTCATCCGCTGCCTCCGCTGAGCCGCCGCGCCCACCGCCCCCGGTGCCCGCTGCGCGGCCCGGGCCCTCGGAGCCAGTGGGGGACGGCGGCGCGTCCGAGTCCGAGTCTTCCACGTGCGACATGGAACCAGCGGTGCCGGACGGGCTGCAGGGCGGCTGGGCACGGGTCTCGCTCATGTCCAGCATGGGGCCGCGCGCCAGGGGTAGCGCCGAGCCGTGAGGGGCCGAAGTCGCCGCGCGTGCCCGGCCTTCTTCCCCGTGCTGCTGCTGCTACCGTCGTCGTCGCCGCCGCCACCGCCGCCGCCGCCCACCTAGCCCGGGATCCTCCAGCGCCTCCGCAGCCTCTAGGTCCCGGCGCCCAGACCCGCAACAAGTTTCTTTAAACTGGAGCCGAGGCCCCCGCCCAGCGAAGTTCCGATTGGCCGGCGCCTCTCATGGGGCGGAGCTTGACCATGGCCCCACCCTCACCGGCCCCACAGCCCCGCCTGGCTGGCGCACCACGTGGGATCCGAGGCAGAGTCCCAAAACAGGCAGGAGAGGGCGACTGGGTCTCGGGTCTCAGACCTCTGCTTCGCTTCCCGAGCCCCAGAATCCTACGGCATTCCAGAGGCGAAGGGCTGCTGGCTACTCCAGGTGACGTGCACCCCAGACCGCGGCCCCAGCTGGGGACCTGGGTCGCCGCAGTGCCTGGGACAGCGCCGGGGGTGCGGCCGCCGCAGGGGCGGGAGGCTGGGCGGGCCGTGGCTCTGGGTCCCTGGGGCCACTGGCGGATGGCGTGGCCGGACGCGGGGGCCCGGGGCCTTCCGGACGTGACCCCCAAGGTTGGGGCGCGAAGGCCCTCAAGGGCAGCTCTGGGTGGTCCGGCGGAGGCGGGGGCTGGGATGGGTCGTGGCTCTTGAGGCGCTAAAAGGAGGTGGGAACCGAGCAGGGTGCGGCGGGGTCAGAGAGGGGACATTTCCCTAGGCCAGCCCCTATCCTTGACTACAAAATCATCCCCACTAACTGGCCTCTGGCCCGGCAGTCCCTGAGAGTGGCACGGATTCTTTGCCTAAGGCGCAGGAGGTGGCAGACCAGTCACCCCAAGCTGTGTGGTCCCTTCCTAGAGCTGCCTAAACAGGCGCTTCAAGCTGTGACCTGCAAGACTCAACTGACCTTATAGGAAGCTGCCTAGTTCCAGACCAAGCAGTCCCTGGCTGTGGACTCCCAGGCTGTGACCACTGCAACTGCAGTGACAGGCTCTCCTGCTCCCCAAAAGAAGATGATCTGTTATTACCAGAAAAGTCCAAAGGAAAGCTTTTGGACCTCTGGAGGCCTCACTCACACCTTCCCAAGCAAGGTCACCTGGTGCTTCTTACCACCTCTGCAGCCCAGCAGGTATGATATCCTAGTGACCATCCCAGTCTCTGCCAATCTAGGCAAAAGGCCTGGCCCTGAGACCTCCAAGTCTGTCTCCTAGTCCTAAGGTTCTCCCTACCACCACCACAGAACCCAGGAACTACACGGAACTCATTAGACTACATTTCCAGGCCTATTTATTTTGAAATAAGGTCTTGCTAAGTGACCTGGGCTGGTCTGGAACTTTCAATCCTTCTACCTCAGCCTCCCTAGTAGTTAGTCTTACAGGCATGTGCCACTACCCCAGGCTCTGAAGACTCTCTGTGGAAGGGCCAGTGTCACACCTAGAAGTAGACTGGCAAGGATACAAGTCTCTGTGCTGCAGAGAGAAGGATCTGGTACCTGGGCTGCCAGGCTTCCTGCCAAGGTGACAGCTAATGAGTTGCTTTCCCCCCACTTGTCCAACTCAGAGGAAAATACCATCCTATGCCAAGTGCTGTTCTGTATATACTGAAGCTCGTTCAAATTGCCAAGGGTGGGGAGGACTGGCCCCCAAAATAGGCAGCCTTTCCCCTCCCCATCTTTTCATTTTCTTCTGTCTCCTTTTGCTGTCATCTGCTAAGACATACACACACAGACACACACACACAGCAGGCCAGGTAACTGTCTTTCCCTTTGGAGGTTCTTTCACTCAGGAGCCTACATCCCTCCTCCAGTTCTTGGAAGCCACCAAGGGGCAAAGAAACCCGGTGGGTGAGAGGAATGCAGACTGGGGCACCTGTAGAACCTACTGTTATACAGGATCCCTACAGGGCATAGCAGATGGATGGTGGAGGCACTGAGGACAGAGACCCAGCCTGCATTGTCCCAGGGCTCAGAGCCTACCTTCCTTGGGCCTGGATTCCCCCAGGACTTCAGGTCCTAATGGGGCATATGCTTTGCTTAAAAAAGCACAAGTCTTGCCTTGGGTATGCCCTGCTGGCAGGGCAGACTTTTCTCGGCTCCCGCCCATCCAGGGCACTTCATACACCCTACGGCACCAATGAGGTGACTGCTGAGACCCTTGAAGGAAAGGAGGTTCAGCTCAGGAATCAAGTCTAGGCTTGGGTCATAGTGCCCTACCCTGGCCTGTACTTTCCTGCACAGCAGGGACCCCAGAACATTGGTGGGGAAAATATGGTAGGCCATTCCTATGACACATGCGCTGGCCACCAACAAGTGATGGAAGGCTTGGCCCTACCTGGCAAGGAGTCCTCATATGCTGTTCCACAGGGCAGCTGTGAGCTTAGGGTCCAGCATTCTTCACCCCTCTAGGATCAGAATTCAGCCCAGTGCAGCCCAGCCCAGTGCAGGCTTCTGGCCCTCAGGTGGTGCCCCAAAGCCCCTGCCAGGCCCACCTCTGTGCCACCATGGAAAATGCCAGTACTCTGGACCTTGTCCTGCATCAGTGCTGACCTTGGTTCTTGTCCTTAGCCAGGAGGTCCCCAGGGGGACACAGGATATGACTACCATAGAGAGAGGTGTCTTGAATGGGATCATGGGTTTCCTGGTACTCATTAAATGTAGTTTTGTGCCAGAGCTTTTCTAGAGGACATGGTCAGGACCACACCATGCAGTCCCTGCCTTGAAGATGCTGGCCTTGAAGAAGGGGAAATAAACGGCTCTTTCTAGAGACTGAGACTATAGGAAGGGTGGCCAGAGAAGGCCTGAAAAAGCTTTCAACCTTGAGGAAAAATCATTTCCAGGAGTGGGCAGCATGTGAAAAACTCCTGAGGCAGCAGAAAACATAGGTCATGTGAGAACAAAGAGTCACAGTGACTTAAAACTTCAGGGGAGCTCTTCAAGCTACTTCTCAGTCCACTTTATGGACCACATGTCCTTGTCTGAGTGTAGACCTCCTTCCCTCTTCTCTTAGCTCTTCCATCTTGCCCTCAGCCCTTTTAGCTGGTGCTAGCCCCATCCATGTCCTAGTGACCTCACCCCAATCCATAGGATCTCACCAACATCTGGTAGGCTTTGCAGTTTCAGAGTGAGAGTCTGATTGGTGAAATTGGACCAAGTACCCACCCTTGGACGGGTGGCCCTGGGGCCTGGAAAGGCTGATACATGCAAGGTTGCTAAACACACCCCATAGCAGAAGTTCCAAGAGTAACTCTAAGAAGGGGCCTGACATGAGGCTAGTCCTGGCCTGATAGGTTCTTTCTTGGCCCCTTACCTGTCTTCTAGGGATGTGGCCCAGGAAGCTCTGTGCCAGAGCCAGAGAGGCTACCGAAGGCTCCATGCCCTTGTAGAAGAGGGTACTCTATTTTCCTGTACCATCCTGCCTTTCCCCATCAGTTAGCCTGCCACCCACAACCCAGAGCCAAGGGAGGCTGCCTCCATACTGTGTGCCATATTTAAGAGGGAAGCATCAGGGAAGGGCCACGTATGTCTCTGTCACAGTCCAGGCCTGGGCCCCCTCAGCCCCTGTGTGCAGAGTAGTCCATGAGGCACTTAGCATTCTGTTCCAGCACACCCTTGGAGGGTAATTGGTGCTTTTAATTACTGGCTCATCTTACAGAAACAGCAAGGGTGGCAGGGCAGAGAAGGGTAAGCTGCTCAGATCATCAACTCCTAAACTCAGCCCACCCTGCCCCACTGGTCCCACACAGGCAGGAAAGGGACGCTGAGAGCTCTGCTTGGTACCCCTCAGAGGCTAGCCTCCTGATAGCAGAACTCAGAGTTCTAGACCAAGCATTTTGCCATCTGCCCACCAGTCTCAGGGTTGCCAACAGTGTCAACTGGAGTGGGAATTCTGGGTGAGGTCAAAGAAAGCCCCTGGTTCAGCTGAGGTATGCTCTGGCCCTGGGGATATCTGTTCCTTACCCTTCTGCATATGCTGTAGGCGATGGAAAACCACCCCACATCCCCATCTCTTAGTCCTGCAGGGGCAGAGTTTTCTGAGTGTCGTATGGCTGGAACTGGTCTATCTGCAGTTGGCACCTGCCTCATGTCATGCTGGGAGCACTGGAGTCCTCAGGGTGCTGCTACCTCCAGAGAGGGATGAGCATGCTCTGCCCCTCTGCTCAATGCCCTAGAATGAGCCACACTGCCTGGGAGTGACCACTGACCTCAAAGTGGGACCTCCCTGCAAGGGCTGTTCTCAGTTTGAAAGGACTCTGGGGTGGTGGCAGCGCTTAACCCAAAGAGTGAAGGAGACCCAGTGCTCATTTTGTCCTCAGTGACAGATGCATACAGGGATCACAGATGTGTTGGGGACAGCTGTGATTTCTGCTGCTCACTGTCCATCACTCCTTGCTGCCAGCAGGGCCCTGAGCTTCCTCCTATGACCCAACCATCTGTCCACCCAGTTAGGACTCTGGACAGCACTCCATTGGCCTAACATCCTACCTGTCTGCTGGTGAGGTGTTTGTGCCTTGTTCTGGAAGGTTTGTCTTTGTCAGTAGACACCAGGACCCAAGCTTCTCCTCAGACTCTTGTTACCCAGACTTTTGTTCCATTCCAGGCGGTGACTCCCCTGACTCAGTCCCAGTCTACCCTGGCTCTTGCCCTTTCACCATCACTAGCTCTGTGTCAGGTTCCTCTTCTGAGTGCTGAGCTCTGCTCAAAAACAAGGTAAGGACTGGGGAGAAGCAATCTCCACCACATGCAGGAAAGCGCCAGACACCAGTTGGGTTCTCACTCAAAAGAGCAGCCTACTGAGACCTCTAGCTGCTGGGCCTGTGTCCATCCTTCCGTGGTGGACATGCAGATCTGACAAGGCTTCTTGCCCATGATGTCCACATCTAAAACCCCCAAGTGGATCCTTGTTTCAAGAATAATCAGGAAGGCAGATAGTAGCTTGAATTAAACATATCACAGAAAAATCCTCTTTCCATAAGAAGGGCTTCAGCTGGCTCTGGCCCTGACCTCTTCAACTGTAACAGAAGGTTCCAGATACTGTACTCATCAGCACCAAAGGCAAATTAAACATACATGTGAAAAGATTTCTGGCCTCTCCCAAGCATTTATTTTGCTCGACTCAAGGGGAGGGGGGTTATAGTTAAATGTTATCACGTAAGTACTTGGGTAGTAACATGGTTCCTCCCATACTTGGAGGATGTGGCATTATAGATGAAGAAGTTGACATCTGGAAGTCTTGGCAGCCTTGGGCAGTGCTTTGGTTCCAAAGCATGGAGCAGGCACAAAGGCACAGGAAACCCATGGCTCACCCTCTGTGCTGACTGGCAGAGCCTGGCATTAAGGAGACTGCCCAGGACACATGGCTTATGGTTTGGAGCACATTGTTACTTGGGATTCCTGGGGCAAATAGTGATCAATATAGTGACTGATATGGTTTTGTGGGCAGACACTAGCCCATAAGCTTCTGAGTTCTGACCTCTGGGCCAGGCAATTTCCAAGATTTCATCCAGTTCAAAATATAATTCCAAGAGAAAAAAAGGGACACATCTAATTGCTCTGTAGGATTTTGCCAGTAGAGTGCAGCTGTACTGGGAGGCTTTGCTTTTCATTTTTATCCTACCTGAAAACACAACTCACCAACTTGGGGCACATCTCCTTCTAGGAGCAGGGGATCTAGGGTACGGGAAAGGAGACACATTGGCCAAGCAGAACAGCCGCCTGTGCGTCAGTGTCAGCACAGCCAGCAAATGGTAGGCACCTGCTTGTCACCCCCACGCACCTGCCAGCCTCCCTGTGGGTTGGGGTGGGTTTGGCCGATGGACAATCAGGGCAGGATTGGCCCAGGCTGACCACCCTTCTGGGAGAAGGCAACAGATGTTAGCATCCATGGGGCCTGTTCCCCTTTAAGATTTCAAGACATGAAAAATTGGGGTAAATGAAGGGTGCACGATTAGATTTGGGCCCAAGCTGGGTTCTTGTGGTCCATGAGACAGCTGCAAGTGCATGTTGGGCACAATGGCTGGACACAGTGGGGGCTGCCAGGCTGGGGTGCCCAGGGACAGCTGGACGAGGTGCTGACAGGGGGCTCATTCCTCCATGAAGCCATACTGCAGCTGCTGGGAGTGTGGCCAGCCTTGAGCTGTGAGGAGGCTGCGGGTGGCTGAGGGACAGGGCCCACCTAGGGGCAGGCAGGCGCTAGTCTCCAGACACCAGCCCAGTCTCAAGCTGGCAGCTCCTGGGGCCCCTCAACTTCAACTCTCACTGTCGCTTCTTTAACTCTGTGGTACTTTTGTCCCTCTGACCTCTCCTTTGTCAGCTGAATGTATTCTCCTCCTTTTTCTTTAAAAGTAAAACTTGCAAGTCTACCCCCCCACACTCCCATCTCTGCCTTTAGGGCAGGTCTTTAGGGTACAAACAACAGGGTGACAAAAGCACACTTGGACCCCACCTGGCTGACAGCCCTAACTCTTCTTCCTCTTGCAGCTTATGCTGGGTGTGTAGACATTTTTTTTCTATGTGGAGCAGTTTATTTATTTAACGTTATTTAAACATTATTTTAAACTGCTAAAGGAAGTTTGGTGAAATGACAGAACTTATACCAACAGGCAAAAAGCAGTGCCTTTGGTGATGATGTAGCATTCCACTTCAGGGATGTCTTTTGTCATTTTTTTACTTTTAAAAAAAGTCGAGGTGAAACTCACATAGCATAAAATTAACCTTTGTAAACAGCATGATTCAGTGGCACTTAGTACATTCACATCACTTTTGTGTAGCTCTAAAACATCATCCCCAAAGGAAATCCCACATGTGTCCAACAGTTACTCCCCTATCCCTCTGGAAACTACTATCTTCCCCTCATGGATTTGCCTATTCTGGACATTTCCCACAAATGGAATCATGCATGAGTCTTGTTCCAGTTAACTTGATGTTTTAGATGCTCATCCATGTTATAGCATGTGTTGAGACTTTATTCCTCTTTCGGGATGAATAATACCTCAGAGCACTGTTGATTAAACTCAGGTTAAATAGAGAGGACCTCAGCCATGGGCCCTGTTTGCCTTAGCTTGAGAGCTGTGCCCCTGGCGACCTGTTCTTGAGCCAGCTCTCATAGTGTCCAGGAAAGGCAGATCTAGCAGGAAACTCGATCCACAGGGACTCAAGCTCCCAACAGACCCTTCTGCTGGCCTCGCCCACCCTGGGCAGAGCCAGAGAGGGAGCCCAGAGCTGACCCAAGCCCCAAGAGCTGGATGCTGGAACAAGGGCCCCCTTTCTGCTCTGCACAATGCCCCATTGTGCCTTTCGTGGGGAGGACAATGCGGTCCCAGCAAGGGGAAGCCAAGAACAAAGGAGCCTTTGTGAGTACTGTCCCCACCTGAAAAGGAGCACTCAGGGTCACACCTGATGGTAGAGCTGTCCTTCAGTCCCATGCACAGCACCAGACTCCAAACAGACCCAGGAAGCTTTGCAGGCATGAACTGTACTCTGCAAGTCCTTGTGTCTGGAACCCAGACAGTGGGGAGGGAAGCATAGGGTGAGGTTTCTGTGGAAGGACCTGGAAGAAGACCGAAGGCTTCCAGACCTGGACAGAGGTGACAGACACACAAAACTGTGAAGCAGGATATGGAAGATATTTGCATCATCCATGGCCTCATTTGCCATGGTCACTTTACAGCTGGGCTCCCAAGGGAGAGCTGCTTATGGAAAAGAAACTTAAATCTTTTTTAGGAAAAAAATCACAGTAAGATGGATATATATTTGCTATTATCTCAGCAACAGGAGGGTGGGAGGGCTCAGAAGTTACTGGGCTGGTTTAGACCTGAGGGATCCAAGGTCCACAGCCAGCCCCTGCCTTAAGGAGGCTCAGTACTTGTGGTTGAAGATATAAACAGGCACTATGCCTGGATCATTTGACTATGCAGGTATTGGCAACTCATGTTAAAACACCAGGAACAAAATTAAGAGGCTGAAGACAAGATGTAAAACTAAAACCAAAATAAGCATTTGGGTTGAGTGTTAGTGGCACACACCTATAATTTCAGCTATTCAGGAGGGCTGAGACAGGAAGATGGTCAGTTTGAGGTCAGCCTGGACAACTTAGCAAGACCCTGTCTCAGAAATAAAATAAAAAAGGACTAGGGATGTAGCTCAATGGTAACTACTTGCGTGAGACCCAAGGTCCAACCCCCCCACACCTAAAAAAACATTCCCAATATGCACAAAGGGGTTGGCTATTTAATAGGTAAAGAGGTCTGTCACATGAACAACAACAACAACAAAAAAAAAAAAAAAAAAAAAAAAACCACACCTCAGTGATTTCCTAAGCTCAGTTTGCCTAGAAACGCTGACCTGCATATACCCTCTCCTCTGAGGCGTGCCTTCGATACACCCTCTCCAGTGACACTTCAGAGCAGGGTGCAGCGGCCCTTCCCATTAGAAAGCAGAGCCTTGGTGTTCTGCTTGAGGTTCTGCTCAGGATAGTGATTACTGAGTTGTTTCCTCTGAGTCCTGTGCTCCTTAGAGCCCACAGCTTGCAGCCCGGCGCCAGCGCCTGCAAGAGCCCTGACGCTCTAGCAGAAGAGTATGGAGATCCCCGCTGGGATTTCGGGTGGGTTAGGAACTCTGAGGATCTACCTAAACTTCAGGCTACCTCTGTTGGTCACCAGCATCCTCTGCAGAGTGGAAATGCAGGGTCGGTGAGGGGGCGTGAAGATTTCGCCCATGTGCAGCCCCAGACTGGCACTTCCCCCGCGCAAGATGGGCAGAAGGCGCCCTACTGACTGCTTCCCCTCTGGACCCAGGCTCACGAGGCCGACGTTCGCAGAGAGAAAAGAGAAGAAATGTAGAATCAGGGTCGGGAACGGCCTGCCCACATTCCCCGTAGCAGCAGCCTTTGAGGCCAGTTGGGGGCGCTCGAAGCCCAGGTGTGGGCGGGGCCAGGGTCTTCGGTGGGTGTGACCTTCCGTGCACCGCCCTCCCTCGCGCTTGCGCCGAGAGGGCCTAGCAATGGCTGCGCCCGAGGGCTCCCTGAGGAAGCGGAAGGTCGCAGACACTGGCCCGGGGCTGGAATCGTCTCCCGTGCCGGAGCCTGATGCCGCGACCTGCCCGACCCGTCTCCGTGAGGGCACCTTCTGGCTGACCAGGATCGTGCTCTTGAAGGCCCTCGCTTTAGTTTACTGTGAGTGCGCGGTGAGTCCGGCATACTGCCGGTGACCCGCTACCCGGCGCGTCTGGAGTCCCTCCGCGCCTCCCGATCCCTCCCCAGCTCCTCTGGGCTCCTGGGACTGCTGTTCGCCTCGCCCCTCTCTGCTCCTCCCTTCCTAGCTCCTCCCAGCTCCCAGACCCTTGTCCACCTCCCACCCCTTGTCAGATGCCCCCTTGCGCAGTTCTGCTTTCTCTCCTCCTTGCGCGGGATCTAAGCCGGGACATACCGCATGGGGTGGGGAATTACTAAAGAGTTCTTAGCAAGTGACTTCAATCTGGTCACCTTCCCTATAACCCGTCCTCGCATCCCCAGTGTCCCGCTCAGTTGGGGAGCAGGTGTAAATGCGTACCCTGTGTCCAGCCTCTAGGAATAGAGGTAGCCGTGAAGTGGGGCAAAGGATTCCTTTCCCCGGGCTTAGCGTGCCTCACAACCCACTGCTGTATCCCACACCTTGCTGCCCCGACCCACGTTCAGGAAGCCTTGAGAGAAAGCAGAGCTGACGTGACTGACTGATGACCAGACTAAGGTTTCTTCCCCAGCCACTCACGTTGCAATTCGGAGCGATTTAGATTGGCAGAGGAGATTTGTTGGGACTTGAGGGAGCTGCTAGATTCCACCACTTCCCAAGCAGGTGAAGCGTGAGGTTTAGGAATCCGATCTGATTCAGATTTGACCTGCTGGTTGAAAGCCCTGCCTGCCTCAGGGCCAGCCCACTTGGGGTGCAGAGCTGAAGTTCAGAATCTCTGGACATCTGGCATGGTGGGGCAATTGCCCATACCAACTCCCTCCCACCTGTACCCAAAGCTGAGCATTTTGATTTGAGAGAGAATGACCCTATGAGGAAGTGGATACTGATGGACACAGCCCAGCCTGTTGGTAAGGAAGACCAAACTGAGATTCCCAAATGAGCCTAGAGTCCAGGAGAAGATTTGGCCAGTATGGCTGCTAAGCAGGGACTTCCACAGTGGGCATTAAGCATCTCCACTTCCTTTGTTCATCCACCTAGCTCACATGTGGGGGGAAAGAGCTGAGTCCCTGCAACTTTGGGGCAGCATCCATGTGGCATTCCTACAGAGAAGCCAGGTCCATTTTGGGTTTGTGGGATAAGTCTGTCACCTCTGTTACCTAAGATGATACCCCCTAAATTCATTGTCTCTCAACAAGGGAAGTTTCCACAGAAAGTGGCCCATGACATGGCTTTCAGTATCCAGAAACACTAGAAAATCTAACATCCGAATGAAACTTTTGATTTGAGAGAGATGAAACTTACTATGAGAGATGAAACTTACTGTGTGCAGTCCTTACTATGTGGGTTGCCAGTGTGAACTGTTGTAAAGTAGCTGTACGTGGTGTTTGTGGTGTTGATTTGTCCTTCACAGTACCAAGGAGTCATTCTAAAAGTTTGCACTGTCACAGCGATGGAGCCAAGATAGAACGAATCCAGAGACTTTAGCAGAGGTTGGCAGAGTTCCCTCCATCAGTTTTGCTTTATATGTAGCCAATATCAGGGGCTCCTGAAACTCCAACGGTGCTGTCTTTGGTCTCCCCAGGAGTTCAGTTTGGTTCATAAGGAACAGTTTTAAGCCAGTGGGTCAGGCAGATATCCTGTCTAGGTTAGGCAGATGTCCAACATAGAACATGTGCCTTTCTTTTTATCTTGCAAGGATAAGCCTGATGTTCGGAGCAGAATTAGGTTTTCAGTTTCCCATCTTTCTGAGTTATGGTTTTGTGAGTTGGGTGGCTCCAGGCAACTCTTGCTACATGTGCCTCTTTCTGGAAGGTTCTGGCTCTTACTGGACCTGTGAGCCATCATATTCCTCAGAAACAGGTTTTTCCAAGATGACAAAGGGCTCTCCAGATATTTCACTTGGATGTTAGATTTTCTAGTGTTTCTGGATATTGAAAGCCATGTAATGAAACAACTACATTCTGTGGACATTCCCCTTATTGAGAGACAATAAATTTAGTGAGCTTAACCTTAGGCAAGTTGCCTTAAGAAGCACAAAGATGTGGATCAGGAAAAGGGGCTGCTTAAGAAACACAAAAGTGTGGTTACAACTTGTGTTTAGATGTCCTCCTAAAGCCTCATGAGGTCATAGGTGGGGCTTTTCAGAGGTGTCTAGGATCTAGGGTATGTGACAGTGAGATTAAGTATGTGATTCTGGGATTAAGGATGTGTGATTATTAAATAAGACCATTGATTGGTTTGGCATAGTTCTAGTTATGAATAATGGGAAGGCCCATCCTGGGTAGGTGGCACTACCCAAAGGTTGGGCAGCCTGGAAGGGATAAAAAGGAGAAGCAGACTGCTGCCACTGTTTCCTTGCTACTTTGCTGCTTTGCTACTTTCCTCCCTTTTGCCCACCATGAACTGTTTTTCTTCTACAATGCTCTTCTACCATGCCAGTGTGCCTTGGAGCCAGCCAACTATGGACTGAAACCTTTACAAACTGTGAGCTTCAACAAACCTTTCCTCTTTTAACTTGGATGTCAGGTATTTTGCCTCAACATAGTTAGTTAGTTAGTTAGTTAGTTAGTCAGTTAGTTAGAAAAGTAACTAAGATGAAGCTTCCAAACCAGACCTAGAGGGTACTGCCAAGGCACCATGCTCCTCTATCCTGCCTTATTTGTCAACGTGCTAGCCCCTTTACACTGCAATCTTTCTGTTTCTGCATAAGTTGTGGGGTGTATAGATGCTAGGTGGTGGTGTGTGAGCTCTACACAGGTTAGGGTATGCAGGACCGGAGTGTTCTAGGAGTTGACCTCAGAAGCAATGCCATGAGAGCAGAGACATGCTATTACTGGAGAGTAGCTCTCTAACAGGTCCTGTGTAAGCCACTTGGGACAAAGACCTGCCTGTCATTTTGACATTTGGACCCAATACATACTGTGGTCTACTGCATGCAGGCTTTCTGGGCTCCAAAAGACATGCTGGCCTGGTAGCACTGCCTCTGCGGATGCCCCTGTGGATACCCTTGTGGATGACAGGGTCTTGCAAGCTGCTACCAGTGGTAGTGGGCCTAAGGTAGAGCTCCTTAGCTCCACCCTATCGTTTGTTCACCCCCCCCAGGTATTCTGAGCAGCAGTTCACACCTAGGCAGTGCTATCTTTAGGCCTTGAGGAACATCTGGAAGGGCTGGATTCTGGGCAGGAAAGCTATGTGAAATACTGTAATGTCAACCTGAGCTATAAGATCTGAGTGCTGTGTTTGTGGCCTGTGAATATCCTTGGGTACAATGAGGAATCAGAGCCTGAAAATGGGCCCTACACTCAGGGTCACTAGGTAGCAAAGTGGACCCCTGAGACAGTATTGTCTCGTGACATTCATTGCATTAACAAACGTGATCTGCGTTCTGCAAGGAAAAGGGTAGCTAGCAGAGAGTTCCCCAGGACTTCCTGGGAATATATCAGGAGGATGGTATATCTGCCTTCTCAGTGGCTCAACCACACAGTGGCCCAAGCATTGGGGTTTTTTTTTTTTCAAATCCATTTTATTTCAAAGAGAAAAAAAATAAAACAACATTTCAAAACACAACAGTCAGGAGACAACAATGGTACATACATTGTGCATTGCCATCCCCAAATCAGTCACCCAGAGCACAAGACATCTGTATTCAATTGTCCATACAGTACAGAAGAGAAAGCATAAACCTTTCTCTTCAATGAACTCAGAGAAATCAGTAGTATAACTATATCTTAACTATGTACATACATATGCATGTATTTTTTTCTTTCAGCTTTCTCACACTATGAGACAATATGATGTTTATAGATGCATATCTGATTTATTTCACTTATGAGTATGGTCTCAAGTTTATCCATTTACCTATAAAAATCTCAAGTTTGTCCTTCTTTATGACTGAGTAGTACTCCAATGTATAAAAGTACCACATCATTTTTATTCATTCCTCAGTCATTGGACATTTAGGTTATTTCCAAGATCTAGCTATTACAAATTGTGCTGCTATGAAGATGAGTGCACATGTATAGCTGTAGTACAATGTTTTTAAGTCTTCTTGGAAGATACCCAAAAGGGGAATAGCTGGGTCAAATGGGGCCTCCTCTCCTAGATTTTGAGGAATCTCCACACTGATTTCCATAGCAGTTGCACCAGTCTGCACTCCTACCACCAGTGGAGAAGGGTTCCTTTTTCCCTACAACCCCTCCTGCATTTGTTATTGGTTGATTTCTTGATAGTTAGCCATTCTTTCTGGGGTGATGTGAAATCTCAGTGTTGTTTTAATTTGCATCTCTCGAATGACCAATGATGAACATTTGTTCATATATTTATTTCTGTTGGTATATCTTCATCTGAGTAGTGTATATTCATCTCAGATGCCCATTTTTTTAATTAGGTTTTTAAATCTGGGAGGCTTGATTTTTTTTTTTAAGTTCTTTATATATTCTTGATTGTAAGCCTTTGTCTGAGGAACAGCTGGCAAATGTTTTCTCCTACATTATGGGTTGTCTCTTTACTGTGTTGATAGTTTCTCTTGCTGTGCAAAAACTTTTCAATAAGATGAGGTCCCAGTTGTTGATTCTTTGTGACAGTTCCTGTGTAATTGGGGTTTTGTTCATAAAGTTTTTACCTACGCCAATATCTTCAAGAATTTTACATACTTTATCTTTCTGCAGATTTAATGTTTCTGTTTTAATATTTATATTTTAGATCCATTCTGAATTTAGTTTGGTGCATGGTGAATGATATGGGTCCAACTTTAATCTTCAACATGTGCATAGGCAAGTTTTCCAACACCATTTATTAAAGAGGCTATGGTTCTTTCAGTGAATGTGTTTGACACCTTTGTCAAAGATAAGGTGGCTTAGTGTGTCTGGAGTTATTTCTTCATCTTCTGATCTGTTCCAGTGATCTTCAGGTCTGTTTTGTTTTGTTTTGTTTTCCAGTACCATGCTGTTTTGATCACAGTAGCTTTGTAGTATATTTTCAAGTCAGTGATTGTGATGTATCCTGCCCTGCCTTTGTTGCCCAGGATTGCCTTTCCTATGCTAGGCCTCTTCTGGTTCCAGATAAATTTTAGGATTGTTTTCTCTAATTCTGTGAGGTATGCTGTTGGAATTTTGATTGAGATTGCATTGAATCTGTTTAACAGTTTTGGAAGTATGGCCATTTTCACTGTATTAGTTCTTCCTACCCAAGACCACAGGGTATCTCTTCATTTTCTAATACCTCTTCAATCTCTTTTTTAGAGTACTGTAATTTTCAGTGTAGAGGTGTTTTACATCCTTTGTTAGATTGATTGCTAGGTATTTTTTTTTGGATGCTATTGTAATTTCTCAGTGAGTTTGTTATTTGTGTACAGGAAGGCTATTGATTTTTGAGTGTTAACTTTGTAACCAGCTTCATTACTGAATTTGCTTATTAAATCTGTCAGTTTTTTAGTGAAGTTTTTGAGGCCTTCTACAGATTATCATGTCATCTGCAAATAATGATAGTTTAACTTCTTCCTTTCCTATGTTTATTATTTTTATTTATTTCTCTTGTCTAATTGTTCCAGCTAAAGTTTCCAGGACTATGTTGAGTAAGAGTGGAGACAGTGGACATCCTTGTCTTGTTCCTGATTTTAGAGAGATAGTTTTCACTTTTTGTTCATTTAGTATGATGTTGGCTGTTGGTTTGTCATAGATGGCTTTTATCAGATTGAGATAAAGACCATCTTTTCCAATTTTCTGTAGGGTTTTATCATAAATGGGTGCTGGACTTTGTCAAAAGCTTTTTCTGCATCTGTTGAGATGATCATATATATTTTTGCCCTTGGCTCTGTTAATGTAATGTATTATATTTATTGATTTATGTATGTTGAACCATCCCTGTATCCCTGGGATGAATCCCATTAGATCATGGTACATAATCTTCTTGATGACTTGCTGCATTGTTTGCCAGTATCTTAATGAGGATTTTTGCATCAATGTTCATTAGGGAAATTGGCCTGTAATTCTCTTAGTTGAGTCCTTCTCTGGTTTTGATATCAGGGTAATGCTTGTGTCCAGGAATGAATTTGGAAGTATTGCTTCCCTTTCAATTTCACTGAAGAGTTTCAGAAGTAGTGGTGTTAGGTCTTCTGTAAATTTATATGATCCAGAATATGGTCTGTTTTGGAGAATGTCCTGTGTAAAGCTGAAAAGAATTTGTGTTCTGATGTCATGGGGTGGAACACTCTATAGACATCTACTAAGTCTATTTGTTCAAAAATTTGGTTCAGTTCTCATATTTCATTATTAATTTTTTTGTCTAGTTGATCTGTCTTTTTGTGGCAGTAGGGTATTGAGATCTCCCAGTGCAATTGTATTGGGGCTTATTTGATTTTTCATGTCTGTTAGTATTTGTTTTATATAGTTGGGTGCACTGTTATTTGTTGCATATATATTTATAATTGTTATCTCTTCCTCTTGGATTGTTCCCTTTACAAGAATGTAGTAACTTTCTTTATCTCTCTTAATCAGTCTTGGCTTGAAACTCACTTTGTATACAAATAGAATAGCTACCCCTGCTTTTTTCTGGATTCCTATTGCATGGAGTGGTATTTTTCACCCTTTGACTTTCAGTGTATGAATTTCTTTTTGAATTAAATGTTTCTTGTAAGCAGCATATTTTGGATCTTGTGTCTTTATCCATTCTGCCAATCTTTGTCTTTTGATTGGTAAATTGAGACCATTAACATTGATAATTATAACTGATACGTATTGATTTATCCTTGTCTTGTTATTTTCCTGTGGTTGGCTCCCCACCCCATTTGTTTGCCTTGACTGGTGGATTCCTTCTATTGGGGTTCCTGGAGCTGTAGTCCTTATTATCTGTTTCTAGAATGTCCTTCAAAATATTTTGGAGTGCTGGTTTGGTGGTTATAACTTTCCTCAGTTGTTCTTTGTTATGAAAGTATCCTACTTCTCCATCAGTTTTGAAAGATGGTTTTACAGGGTACATCAATCTGGGTTGAAATTTATTTTCCTTTAGAACTTAGAATATTTCACTCCACGCTCTCCTTAACTTGAGAGTTTGTGCTGAGAAGTCAGCTGTGATTCTGATGGGCTTTCCTTTATAGATGATTTGTTTCTTTTCCCTAATAGCTTTTAAGATTCTATTCTTGTGTTGAATGTCTGGAATTATGACTATGATATACCTGGCTATAGAATTTTTTTCATCATGGCTAATTGGAGTTTTATATGCCTCATTTATCTGCATGTCAAATTCTTTTTCTCTGTGAGGAAAGTTTTCTGCCATGATGTCTGTGAACATTTTTAAATATCATTTGTGGTATTTCCTTATTTTTTCATTGACTCTAATCAATCTTAAGTTATTCTTCTTTGTTTCATCTAGCAGCTGCTGGATTGATTTCTCATGGTCCCTTGCTATTTTTGAGAAACCTTCTTTTCCTGATCGCTAACTGTAAGCCTGTCTTCAATTTCTGAGATCCTGTCCTAACACTGGCCTAACCTGATTCAAGTACTTTCAATGAAATTTTTATTCTCCTAGATATCTGCTTGAATCTGCTTTATGGATTCCATTTTCTTTCATATGCTGAGCTTCCATAATTTTCTTTTTTTTAAATTTTATTTGAAGAGAAAACAAAACAAAACAGAAAAAAGGGTAGCAACAATACAGAATTCCAAGGAAAAAAAGAAAAGAACAAAAAAACACTAAGAAATAACTACTTGATAAATTACATACTGTCATCTTGGAAATAGTTGTTCAACTTACAAAATTAAAACATACAAAGTAGACATTCAAACAGTGAGACTGTTAACAGTTCTGCTCCATAATCTAACAAAAACAGTAATATGGTCATCCATCTTAACCATACATGCAGTTATATCCTTTAGAGTACTTTCTTTTCCTCTCTTTTTTACAGTAGCAATTACACATTTTAGGTATTATTACTCCTACATTTCTTATTACTTTTACACTAGAGACACAATGTGATATTTATAAATAGTATTCTTATTTATTTCACTAATGAGGATAGCTCAAGTTGTCTCCATTTACCTATGAAGGCCTCAAGATCATCCTTCTTCAGAGCTGAGTAATATTCCATTATATAAAAATACCACATCTTTTTCATCCACTCTGCGGTTGATGGGCATCTTGGCTGTTTCCAAGATTTAGCTATTACAAATTGTGCTGCTATGAACATGGGTGCACATATATCACTGTAATATGACCTTTTCAGTTTTTCTGAGAAAATACCCAGGAGGGGAATAGTTGGGTTGAATGGAGCTTCCAATCCTAGCTTTCTGAGAATTCTCCATACTGATTTCCATAGTGGTTGTACCAGTCTACACTCCCACCAACAGTGGAACAGTGTTCCTTTTTCCCTGAAGCCTAGCCAACATTTGTTATCGGTTATTTTCTTGATGGCAGCTATTCTTTCAGGAGTGAGATAAAATCTCAATGTTGTTTTAATTTGCATTTCTCAAATGAACAGTGATGGTGAACGTTTCTTAATGTATTTTTTTGCCATTTATATATCTTCATCTGAGAACTGTGTGTTCATCTCAGATGCCCATTTTTGGAGAGGGTCTTTGAATTTGGGGGGCTTGATGTTTTCAATTCTTTATATGTTCTGGATATAAGTCCTTTGAGGGGTTGCTGGCTAAAATTCTTTCCCATTCTGTGGGTTTTCTTTTCACTCTGTTGGTGATTTCTTTTTTAAAAAATTTTGTTTAAAGAGAAAAACAAAAAAGAAAACAACCAAACAAAACAGAAAAAGGGTAGCAACAATACAGAATTCCAAAGGCAAAAAATAAAAGAACAACAAAACAAAAACACTAAGAAATCGACACTTGATAAGTTACATACTGTCATCATTGGAAGTAGTTGTTCAAGTTACAGAATTAAAGCATACAAAGTAGACATTCAAACAGTGAGACTGTTAACAGTTCTGCTCAACAATCTAACAAAAACAGTAATATGGTCATCTTACACACTTAAACATACATGCAGTTATATCCTTTACAGCACTTTCTTTTCCCCTTTTTTTCTTTTTATATATTTTTTTAAAATTTTATTTTAAAGGGGGTAAAATTAAACACAACAAAACAGAACAGAATGGGACATAAAAAGCATAAATTTCAAAGCTAGACAACCAGAGATCTTCACTATCTGTCATATTGTCTCTTGTTTTCTTCCAAATGGTTATCCATATCTTTGCATATGGGGAGCTCATACTAAATAGCATAGCCAATCTTTTCACAATATGTGTAGTTAACTGGCTCCCACT